>CAJNJA010031831.1:0-29899 GCA_905231915.1 Symbiodinium necroappetens
AGTCAACCCAGAAGGGAGGGCCATCCGCATAGAGTCAACCCAGAAGGGAGCAGGAGACCCAACGGCGGCAACCGAGCAACCAATGAACAACAGCAAGTTAAGGAGGGCTATGGACCTGTAATTGTGCGGAAGGGCAGCCGGTCCCTTTTTATACACCGCACAGATCAGTGCGAGTTTGAAGTGAAGAGGTTCATGCCCCGTCAGAGCAATCTGAGTGCATACCTGCCAAAACCACTGCGCCGCATAGGCAGGGAAGGCTCTCCATAACTCATTTAGAATCAAGTCGGGGCCCGGTGCTTTAGAGGCCTGCTGACGTCGACACAGCTGCTCCAGCTCAATGAGGGTAGGCATGGCAGAGAAACAGGTGGGAGCAGGACGACCAGCCCATACCTGGTATTCCCGAGCGACCTGGCCGCTGGTGATAAGACGGCCGCCCTCTTGGGAGCGAAACTGCTCCTCCAGCTGAGCGTCTATGTCGTAACCGCCCGCAGCGAACACAGCACGCTTCTCTGCGGCTTTACGAGAAGCCCATCGAAGTTTGGTCAGAGCCTCCATCGGGCGCCCATCCTGGTGCCAGAGGTCAGTCGCTGCCTGAGTGAGCTGCAGAAAATGACGAGCCTTATCCTGTCTGGCGAGGTCATGGACCTTCCTGGACAGTTGTGCTTCCTGCCCGGACATAGCCGCGTGGAGACGGCACGAATCTCGCCGAGCAGCAACATCAAGACCGCTGGCTCGCCCACTGCTCCAGGCATTAAAGCTAGCTTGTAAACAACACTGGCGGTGCGTCTGACCGACGATGCGCAGTTGCTGCCTCCAATCCCTCAGGTCCGCCAATGCAACAACAGTTCGGGGCGCAAGATAAGGCTGCCGTGCAAGGAAGGGTGCCCTCCTCGGGAGCCTAGACGTGAAGTCGCGGTAACACTGAGTGAGGGAGTGGACACAATCTGTGGGATCGCCATCCTGGGGGAGACCAGCACGAATAGTCTGCCACAGGGCATCACCATGAGAAAGAAGTTTAGTTGCTGAGCATCGACGCGAGACCTCGCGCCGTGTAGGGGCCCTTTGACAATGAAGGGCGGCGCGTGCTCGGAGAGGCATATGGTCACGAGTGCCATGACCCAGGTCCAGGTCGAGTGCCTGACTGGTAGCCTCCACTTCCCACGGGCCCGCCTGGAAAAGGATATGATCAAGCCGTTTCCGAGTACCGCCGGTGTGTTCCCAACTCCAGCCGGCACCTACCTGTACCTCAACCTGAGTGGATGGTGCAGTGAGGCCAAGGTGGATACAGAGCTCGAGAAGGTGCATGTCATTGCGGCTAGGTTCCCCTGGGGCCAGTAGGGACCCGATGAGTTGACCATCATCGTCAGGCGCATAGAAATCGGCGTTTGCATCAATTCCGAGGACCACCCCGCGATACGACGGAGCCCGAAGACATGCGAGCCTAATCTCCTGCCAGAACTCATTGGCTTCCGCGTCAGGCCTTTCAGCATGCGGGGCATGTGCCGAGCAGATAGTCAAAGGGAGTCGGTCATCGGTACAGGTAACCATCATGATGCGGGGCGTGGAGACCAGGATACGCCAAGAAGAGAGCGTCAGCGGAGGACTCACTATGTCAGGCCTGACCCACACTTCGCAGCCATACTGACCCTTGAGGTGACCTGATCTCCAGGAAAGCCAACCACCGGTGCTCCACCTCCCAGAGCCACTGCGCGCTTCTTGGACACAAAGCACATCACAGGGTATGCTGGAGACCTGCTGAAGGAGGTATTGACGCCTAGCGGCGTGCCCAGAGGGATTGAAGATGCTCGGCTTGGCATCTTTCATGGTCTGGACATTGGCCGTGAGGATGTTCATGGAGATCGGCGGCCGGCGCATAGGAAGAGAGGAGACTTCAGACAGAACCGGGGCAGTATCCCCGGAAACCGCCAACTCACCGGGCGCGCCGTCCGGGGTCTGCTGTTTATCAACAACGGCAACAGGCCTGGTAGCGACCACAGGAAACCGCAGATGGGGCCGCCCGTCCACCATGCGAGCACGCGGAACCAACCAGAGATAGGGACCTAGTTGAGCCTCCACACAAGAGGCCGGCGGCAGCAGCTCGCGAATTGCCAGAGGACAGGACAAGTGCAGACCAGCCAGGGCATCGACAATGGTGTTAGCCATGACTCCGACGTGACTGTGGACATGGCGGAAGGAGGTATTGACACGGCTCTGCACAGCCTGCCAAAGCACCCGAGTGTGCTTAGCTGCCGGGAGGGTAGCAGCCCCATGGCCGGCCGCAACCTGCAGAGCGGCAGCATTATCGACCACCATAGTAATCAATTTGGGTGAGGCGTGCATCCATAGCTGCCACTGGTCAACGGCGGTAAGGCACCAAATAGCCGCAGCCTGAAGAGCAGCTAGCTCGCTGAAGTAGGACTGTCGTTGTATCGGGGTTCTGGCCACCGAACGAACACCAAGGCGTAGCAGAGAGGTCCATGCCGTCCCAACCCACACGATACCAGGAGGACTTGTAACAAGCCCAAACGGCAAAAGCCCAGGAACCTCCTTGCAATCCACTTCCATCTGTAGAGATCAGCAGAGAGTCAGGAACCCCCCCAGCCCAAAGCGGGAAAGAGCCCCAAGCAGCATGATAAGCCGGCGGGAAAAGAGTCGGCAGACCATCCCGCAACGGCCGAGACCACCACAGGCTGTGCAACTGGGCTTGCAACTTACACACCTCCTCGAGGTTGCTGACCCATGCCTGATCTTTCTGCGCCCAGGCAGGGGCACCATAAGCAGGCAGGTAGGTCCCAAGTTGGGCTAGGGACCAGTACATCATGGGCAGCCAGGACCCAGACGACAGACCACCCTTGACAGAGGGGCCGCCAAGTGCCTGGCGCCGGGCGACTCCCGGAAACGTGCTTCGCGAGACCTGATCGTAACGCGAGGGAAGGACCCAAGTATCGGACGCAGTCCACCAAAGACCGGCTAGGGCAATAGGGCATCCTTTGTGCGATATCCAGCAGAACAGAGCAAGAAGAGCAGGCCCTGGTGCGCGGCGACTTGCGCGATTCGACGCTGGCTCCGCGTCCTGAAAGATGGTGTCACCATCACGCAATGGCGGTAGGTCAACAGTATCCACCCCGTTCCCTAGAAGGGAGAGACTATCTGGGGAAGCCCCAGTGAGTTGGGACAATGAATAACGGCTGGAGGAGGTAGAAACAGTGATGCATTCACCTCGAAGGTGCCCATCATGGTCTGTTTCCAAGATGACATTGCAATGGTCAGAAGTTTCGGCACACTGGCACATCGCAACCTGATCAGTATGTGCCCAAGGCACCGGAACCCACCTGCCAGGATATTTGATACCGAATCGGCCAGTAAAGGTCTGCTCCGAGGCAACCCATCTTGCTGGCGGCGGCATGACAGTCTCGGACGGCCGGCGACCGACACGCCAGATCAGCAGAGGCAAATTACACTGCACTATGAAATCGTAATTCCAGATGGCTGCATGTCGGACATGCTGAGGCGACACAAACACGGGCAACTCGTAAGTGGCAGTAGAGCTGCTGCACTGGAATGCCATCAGCAGGTCTCCTGTACGCCAGTCTAGAGCCCCACGATTTGAGACCTCCCGGGGACGCGCCGCCAAGGGGGGATGCAGCGAGAAGATAGGCCCTGGGGTGATGCGTCTAAGGTAGGCGGTTAGCCATTCAACATCAGCTCGGCGAGGCATCAGTACGGCAAGTTGCCATTCCGGAGAGGCTACAACAACACAGACGAGGTCGCCCCCCGTAGGAAGAGGAACATAGACAGTCGTGTGAGGCCATATCGAAGGCCAAACTGGAACAATGTCCCAAAATCAGTAAGGCTCCGCCCCAGAGAGCGATATGCGCACATCCTCCACTGGCGTGTCAGGGCAAACCTCAACGGCATCTCCATCTCCGCTGAAGGGAGATAACAACCGTGCAGTCGAATCCGGCAACACGGACTCTCCACACAGCCGCTGCTGGGAAGGCGCGCGCCACGGAAATTTCCCCACGGGGACCGGAGCCAAGTGCTGTTGCTCAACCGGCGGCACGACCATAGCGAGGGTAGCATGAGCCAGCAGGAGCAGACCAAACACCCGACTGCGACACAAAACAGCAGCTAAAAGGGCCCCAGTTAGAAGACCGCCACAAGACAGCGTTGATGGTAGCGGTGCAGTCCGCACAGTATTCCCGAAGGACGCCGACGTGAACACCATGAGACCAAAGAGCCCCAAAACCGGGCTCAACCTGCAAGAGGAGACGACGGAACTCACAGGGAAGATTCCGGTATGAAAGGCAGTGCGCCGAATGCGGGGAACCATAACATCACCATTGCGAGGCCAGGGAAGCACAACTCTGGCCTGTATGTCTGAGCGCAGTTGCCAGTCTTCGGAAATGCGATTAATGGCCGAACGCTCAGCCGACGAGTCGAGCAGCAGGCGCCTGCACTCCGTAGCAGTGGGGTCGTAGGGTTGCATCAGTAGAACGTGAACCGCCAAGGGGTCTGGCTGCTCAACAAAGCTGACATCGTGCTCCGGAAGACAGGCCGCAGGTACCCACCGGCCAGGTGCCAACGGCCGTCCATCCATGCTAAAGTGAAGCCACTTAGGAGACCAGACGGAACCATCCGGAACCCAGTGCCGCGCATGGCAGCTCGTGCCACCATCTGTCGTGCTCCAGACGGAGGCCCAACCGCCCTTAGCAACCTGGACAGTAACGTGCCAGAGGTTCAGGTGTGGCATATGCTGTAAGTCCGGCACAACAAGTGCTTCATGATGTCGCGTGTTTGAGTGCCACGGGCCTGCTACCAACTCAAAACTATCCCCATGCCGGAGGCGAATAGGTTCATCTTCATACCCTCCAATTCGCCGAAGCGAGGGAGGATCCAACACCAGTAGTCCCGGTACAACACCCATCAAGGACATATAACAGTGCGCCTGCCGAAGAGTGAGGCAAGAGGGCAGCAAAATAGCCCTGCTAATGTCCCCAGAATGTAGAATGACGGTGGCAAGGGGAGCAGGAGGCAGCGGCAAAACAACAGTAAAGTGTTCAATGTGAGCGCCCCCGACAGGCAAGAACCCAGCAGCCCAGGAGCCTGAATCTCTGTGGACAGCCTGCATAATCTGCGTAGCATCAATGGAGCGCGTATAGGGAACCGGCGTTCCCCAGCCACGGAAGGGGCACAACACCTGAAGATGGCATTCGCTCCGAGTAACCACCATATTCATCTGATGGCTCCGCTCTGGACGCCAGTGTCCCAGACGTGGACTCGGGCATCGCGAGGTGTCCTCGCGCATAGGGGACTGTGAGCGGCCGTGAAGGTGAGGAGCAGTTCGGGATTGAACAGCGAAGGCATGGACTATGCCGAGACCAACGTGACAGACCCAGGGCCAGGACCGAAGATAAACACAGACCAGCAATCGAGGGAGCCAGTGGGTTGCTCTCACCGCTGTGTGGCTCCGGAGGTCAGGCCAGGCGGAGTCCTCAGCACGAGCTAGTGGACCCGTCACAACCACATCGCCGTCGCGGAGGTCCAGCGGAGCATGAGCCCCAATATGTGGACTGCCCAATACTCGCACGCCTCGACTGTGCTCAGACGTACCCTGCGTGATATCATGCGGGGTAACCTGCTTGTCGAAAGTAACACAGTGCACGCCGCAAGGCTCTTCAAAAAGAACGTTCGCGCACTCATCATCCTCGGAGGCCTGGACAAAGTGAGGGAGCCAACAGGGCGCCCACGGGACTGGAACCCAACGACCTGGATGGTTGGCTTGGAATTCCCCCGAGAACGACATAGCAGCCGAGTCCCAATGCTCGCCGGCGGCAATACACAAAAGAATAGGCAGCCGCATACGCGGCGACCATATGCGAATGAAAGTAGGGTGCTGAAACAAAATATTCCGAGTCCATAGCACATTACTCTTAATCTCCGCAGGGTGACGTGCAACGTGTCGACCTCGGCGAGCCCTCGGCGCCAGGGGACACTGCATCAAGCACATCCCCATCTCGCAAAATGCAGGGAAGATCCGACGAACGCGGCATGTGCACCTGCAAGCTCAACGGCAGCCGAACTTCAGCAACCTCCCAGCCAGTTAAATAACAGACAACCTGAGATAATCGAGAAGCAGGGATACGCGCCGGGAGAACTAAGGCGCGTGCATTGGTGCTCTGCCATGCTACAACACACACAAGAGCGCCAGCAATATGTGCCCGAGGGACAAACCACAGCCTATCGGCACTAAGGCTCGGCCAGATCGGCACCAGTTCATGAGGACGACCTTCCTCCGCATAGTGGGCCCATACATCCTGCAGCATGGCATGGGGCGGGATGTGGTATAACCCCAGAGGACCGCGCCAGGGGCAGAGCAGGGACACCCGACAACAACGATCCCGGCAGACACGGCGCAACGTTTGCCGTTCAAGGGTCTCGCGCCAAGGGTAGTGGCTGACAGACACCTTAGCGACTGGGACGTCCTCTGGTGCAGGTGGAACAAACTGCACTGCCCAAGTGCACGTAGCAAACATCAGGGGACCCCGAACGGAGGCCATACCTCCATGCACAACACTCAAAGCTGCAATCAACCAGAACGAGATGTGCGGAGGACGCACTCCGGAGGTGTCCGGCGTGGGCGGCGGTGGACCAAACGGTCCCATATCCGCGTGCAAACAATCACCGCCACTGCCACGGGACACACTGTAAGGTTCCCGCAGCCGTCCGTGTCGTCCCTGCAACGCAATTCTCCTATAGGGGTTACCCTGCCATGTACGGGAAAGACACAGTGCTTGTAGGTGCGCGCCTGTGCGGAGCACAACAGAGGCCAGCGCCGGATCGGCAGCTGCAGGTATAAGATGAACGCTGCGAGAGTCTGGCTGCGGGTGAAGGGCCACGAGAGGCTGCCATCCTCTACGAGCAGAGAAGTCCGAAAAGACAGTCCGAAGGGCTTGAGGGGAGGAAACAATCTCCGACATGACCTTGCATTGAGAACGACTCGTGAAGGGATTATGGATAGTGAACGGACATCCCACCGGGATAAGCGGTTCAGATGGGTGTTCCGTGTTTACATCACTGAGGCACGCTGCAACAACACGCTGCATGCTCGGGACAGTGGTGAGGTCAAAGGAACCAATCGGCGGCGCCATGTCCCCTCTCAACGGAGCAGAAGTACGAGCGAAGGGCGAGTCGCTCGGACGCTGTATGATGCCAACATGCGGTGCCGAGCCGAACTCGACGGAGCCTGTAGGAGTTGGAGCCTGTAGGTCAGTGAGGTCAGGCGAGCTGGGCTCGGTAGGGCCGTCGGGTGCCTCATCGCCAGAGTCGTCCGCACGGACAACTGGCAGAGCGACTGAGGCAAGGCCGTAAACCAACGCACCAACAAAATCCGGCCTACCTAACCTGAGAAGCATAAGTAGGCCCAGCGGAACAATGGGAGCTGGCACGTGAGGTGTACCCGAAGATGACGCAGGGGGGCCAGCCCCATTGGCCGTCGACGGCTCAGCTTCAGTGGTAGACCGACTGGTCGCTAGTGCAACAGCAGCCGCGTGGCATTGCTCAACGGACTGTTCAAGCCCTCCTAACAAGTGCTGCATGTACGAAAGGGAGGCCTGCAATTCCGCACCAGAGCCCGGTGCAACACGACTTCCAGGTAGACTATCACAAATGGGGGCCTCCCCACCAGGACCTAAACAGAGATTATATTCAAACTGAGGTATCCAATGAAGCTCTGCGGGGGCTTCCCAAACATTGCCAGCAGAACCGGAGGAAGAACGAGCACCCATACGTACCAAGTGTAAGATGGTACCATGTGGTGGCGTCACGAGGTCCGAGCCATAGGCAAAAATCCGCCCATTATGTTGTATACCGAAGGAACCTTGCATAAAGCCCGCGGACGAGAAGGCCTCCGAGGCCTCCTGTGCCAAGTACTGCCAATCAACATGCCCCGGAGTTGCGCAGATGACAGCACCCCTACCCCGGTAGTGCAACAGCCAGAAGACAAAGGGCGGGCAAAGACCGGCAGGGTAGTGGATGATATGTGCAGTATCCCCAAATTGCCTCGGGACCGTCCAGTCAAAGACACCATCACCCCTAGGGCCACGTTGTGTATCGGCCACGGCGGCAGCGAGTCGAGCAGGGTTCGGCTCTGGCGAGTAAGCGACAACCACCGGAGCAGCAAGCGTGTGAGTCCAGATCCTCGTATGCTGAGGTGGAGGCTGGGTATTACTCCATAGAGCTTGCGAGCTGGTCGGTACAACCTGACCTTGCATCATGGCCTGGCTAGGCACGGCAAGCAACACAAGGGCACCCGCTATAAGTGACGAGTGTGATCTAACTCCAGAGACAACACCTACTCCAGCTTCAGCAAGAGCAAGCCCTAAAGTGGTCAAGTGGCCATAGACGCGGGTGAATGCAGCAGCAGTGACCCCACGGGCCCCTTGCGGGAGGTTGTACAATGCGGCAGCCTCCGGCGAGGAAGCAAGACTAGCAACCTGGCCATGGGAATTCAGTGTAACAACCGCCCGACGGTTCTCGTCAACCCAAGTGGTAACGGGACGCAGCAGTTCCCTAGATAACCCATCACGGACGATCCACCAGCGGCCACTGTGAGGAGGGACGGATACCAATTCCACCACGGTGCTCTGAGTGTCAAAGGCCACATACAAGACTCGCCTCGCTGGGTCATGCCCAGCGGCCAACAACTTGGAGTGCAGAACAGCAGCCGACTCCGTACGGAGAAAGTCGAAGAGCGAAGGGCCTTCAAACGCGGCAACCCCAGGAAGAGACGGGCGTCGAGTGGCCATCACAAGAAAAGGGAGCTTCCACCACAAAACGGCAGGCCGATGACAGTGGGACCGAGCCGTAGGAGTCGGAGGCGGGCGTGTGTCTGCTGAGTAAATGCACTCCAGATGGGGATCACTGCCACTATGCATCACGTGGCCACATTGACCGGAGAGAGAGACAACATCCTCAGACCACGACCACACTTGGTCCGGGCCATGGATGCTGGTGCCGGGCAGATCCCAATATGAGAGGCCAGCGACCTCGAGCACTTCGTCCCAGCTTAGTCGAGTCGTGCAAGCAGCCCGAACCCAATTGCCAATGCGAAGAGCCCAAATATGCCGACCTGCGACACACGGAACGGTACAGCGCACATGCATATGAGAGCACTCCAAGTGGAACAGGGTACCTTCAGCCCGGTACTTTTCGTCAAATGAACATCCTGCAGCCTTACGCGGCACCGGCATCGCTGAGGAAAACAGAGGTGACGCTCGCATAGGCCAGTGTGTCGCAGCAGTTTGGGTAGATGCATGGCGGCCAGCAGCAAGGATGCCGGAACCCCAACTGATTCCCAAGTGTTCGGCAGCAATGACCAAATCATAATCCGGGACCACGCTGGGGACTGGCGGCTGCCACCCCGCGCCCAACGCCCTACACACGTCAAGGCCAAGAGCCACCATACGAAATCGCGAACCCCCAAAGGAATCAACAGGCGCGGAGTGCCAACATGCGACACAGACAGGCCCCCTTTCCAGAATGTCATTCCAAAAGAGAGACGCCGGACGCCAAGGCTCGCGCAGAATCTCACAATCAAGCTCAACCGACTCGTCCGCGTCCACAACATGCACAACAGTATCCATGATGGGGTCGGCAAGGTCAACCAGCCCCACGGCAAGAGTACTGCGTCCCCGGCGTGGCAAGCAGTACACTGGAACGGAAACATCCAAGTCGAGCTTGTGCAGGCGAACCCCAAGGCAACGCTGTCTGCCCAACCAAACGATGAGTGCGCTCTCAAGCGCGTGGCTGTCGACCCCCAGAGGTACCCTTAATCGGATAAGGCCCATGTCAACTGACGCAACATAGACAAGCTGGGTGCCTGGCTCCACTATGGGCGGGTAGGTAAACCTTGGCAAGTAGAACTGTGGTGTTCGGCAGCTAGCAGACGGCTCGTCGTAAAGCCGTATGACATCTCCGTGCCGAACAGGCGTCCGAACATTTTCAGTAATTCGAAAGCAGCGCTCTGGGCATACAAGCTGCACAGCAGAGAGCAAAGCAGGACCGCAATTGACACGGGGAACATCCAAGCACAGGTATTCACGCCCCGTATCGACGATGACCGTGACAACTGAAGGGTCTTGGGCCGTAGCAACAAAGTGCAGCCCTCGGTCGGCTGGCAGCGGATCCCATGCTATGCAGTCGCCCCGGCTGAGATGCACCTTAGCTTCAAGAAGACGCTCACGCAAAGCTACAGGCTTGCTAGTACCCGGCAGGAAGAAGCAGAGCCGCTCACCAGGGCTCCAGATGCAGAACCGGAACTCCGGCATACCGGCTCTGTCATCGACCGAGAGGTAAAGTGCTGCCCGAGCATCCAACGAAGCAAGGCTCCTGCCTAGCGTGGCATGTTCTTCAGCAGACGCAAGACCTGGGTGCTGCATGGCGACAGACCAGGGCCTGTCACTCACAGGCTGAAAAACTCCTTCCACATCGTCGTGCTCGTCCATACATTCGGCAAGGTACGGGATAACCAACAGAGGGAGCCAGCGAGGAGACACCAACAGGAGACCGAAAAGGAGGCTCCATGTGTGACCGCCAACAAGTCGGGTTGCCGAGGAAGGTTCAGCGCCTAACAAAGATTCAGCTCCCAGTGTCACCTGTGCCTGAGCAGCATTGTCGTCCTCAGGCATTTGGGGGTCCCGGTAACCGGAGGCCAAATGACTACGACGCCATAGCACAACAACTGGAGCGGGTTGTGCCGCGTAGAGAGGCGCGAACGGGTCCACGACATGCTCCCTATGCAAGACCTGCAGCAAACCCTGAGCAAGCCCAGCAGCTAGTGGGGTACCACGAGATGGCTCGCCGTGTTGCTGTACTGCTTTGGCAATACGCTCCGCCGGTGTGGCACCCTCGCGAACCTGAACCACATGAACTCCTCCTTCGGACGGCCAGAGATCAACCACGCCCAACACTTCCCCATCACCGCAATAGGCTGCAACATATTGAACGGCAGGCATACGATCCAGGGGGGGAAGGAGGCGGGCACAGCAGAGCTGTCCCTGCGGCTGAATCTGCAAATCGGCTGCAACTGCACTCAAGGCTGACGACCTAAGCGTGAGATGATCGGTGTACGAGGGAACACATGCATAGGTGTGCCCATGTGCATGAAGGATGACGGCATTGGCCCCACTCAAATCATGAAAGGCCAGCTCACCTGTAGTGGGCAGGGAGAGGCTGGTGCTAAACCTATCCTCCAATGTGGGGGGTGCTTCATCCTCTTCAGCTGGGGTCGTCAACGCCGACGAAGGAACCCTATGCATCGGCACGGCAACAGAAGAAGACGTGCTGTCGGGTGAAACCAACCTTGGCTTGTGCGGCATAGGGTAACTGGGCAAGGGCCTAGCTGTTGTGACTGTATAGCTCGCTCAGCCACTTCACCACAAGACAAGCAGCGATGTGCCAACTGAAGCCGCACCCTACCCCCAAGAGGTCGTAAATCAACCGGAACCAAAACCTGGTCCCACGGGAGCTGAGCAGGTGATAAAACATATTGCTCGGGCGGCAGCGAGGGCAGGGCTTCAACTAACCGACGAAGATGCCACTCAGAATCAACTAACCCATAGGCAGTACAAACCATCCTGTGCAAAAGATGACCGTAGGCGCGATCATCAGAAATCAACACAGTCGGCTGATCAGCCTCCTGGGGTCGATAAATCCCAATCGTGCGGAGAGGCTGTGGTCCCGACCTCAGTGCAGGCTCAATGAGAGGGGTATTGGGCGTACGAACCGGCCGAAGGTCCTGAACAGAAGCAGCAGGCTGGACGTTACTAGTGGTGAACACTGGTTGGCCCTGAAGAGAACCTTGCTGCCAAATCTGCACCCCTTGACAAGGAGACAACAGCAACCACAGGATGCAGACTGCTCTCCACCGACCCTTGAAAGGAGAGCTGCGGCTGTACGAGTAGCCCCCAGACCGGCCACACTCGGTTGCTCTTCTGCGGCTGCAGGTGGCGCATAGGATACCAAAAAGGCGATAGCAGGAGACCGCGCCGTCAAAGCGACCGGCAGCCTCAATCACAATGGACAGGCACATGCCCTTAAGGCGCGCAGCATCAAGAAGTCCTTGGATCCCCCACAGCAACCAGGAGAAGAGATGGAGCAGGGAGTAAAGTCGAGGCCCGAGCTGGACATACAGGTGTCCACATCCAGAAAAAGATCTGGCATTTTCACAACGTCGCAATTTAGCAACCTTGCTCCTGTACACAAGGAAAGAACCAATATGTACAGCCCAACTCATGCGACTGGAGTACATCAGCGAAGGCGGCGTCATTGTGAAGCAAGGTACTTGGATCACACCGCCAGGGCCGGGATGACATCGACACCAGGGAAAAGTCAACAATAGACCTGCCCACAGCGCCAGTGCCCACCATCTCAAAGTGAGTCCGAGAAACCGTCCTCCGGGATTTGTAGAAGGGCCGGACACCTTCGCGACAGCAGTGTGCGCATCGCCTGTGCAGCGGAGGGCTGTGTGGCAATGTGACCTCTGGCCAGAGACCCATGTTCTGCTATGCTGTGGGGAAGAGCCACTCCTGCGCCGTGGTGGGAGCATAAGAATAAGGATCGAGCAGGTTGCCCAGTGTAACTTGCGCAAGCAGGACAGTCCCTTGCCGGACTCCACTGAACAGCACTCGGACACATTCTCAGTCGGTTGAGTAAATCCTGCATGCGAACACATAGTGTGTGTACGGCCCCCTGCTCCTGCAGGTCCAAGGCCGCAAGCATAGCCAACCATGTATCCTCGGCCGCCGCCAATAGCTCGCTGCGGTCCTCGGGATTCTGGTCCTGGAGGGGAAGCACCGTGTCTTGGTGCGGGTCGCGGATCAGTTCGCCCACCATGCAGTGCAGAACCATGTTCGGTGGCGAACTGCAATAGCTGAAGCCAGGCGGCTTCCCAAGACATGCTGCCGAGGTCCGGAAGAGCAGGCTCCGAATTGTCTCCAACTTGAGTTAGTTTTGGTCGCTGTAAAGCCTCCGGGGTAGTACCTGTAGCGGGCAAGGCCCATGGGACATCGGTCACGATGTCGCGCCGTGGACTTTTTGATGGCCTGCTGGTTTCCACCCCGCTGCGTTTCCTCCACCTCGAAGGTCGGGAGGACGAAGCAATATCGCTCCCTCCTGGAACCACCGAGGCAGCCTGAGAACGGCCAGGAACATCCCCTAGTCCGCCTGCGACCTCCATAACGGAGAAAGGACCAGCCTCGGCAGCCGGTCTGGATCTGGCTGGCAGGCCCAAATCGGGAAGCCCACCCGAGTCTGCATCCATGGCATCTGGCGACGGCAGGGCTGACGTCGCCAACCCGAAACTGACTTCGGAGCCCGCCTCCATGCCACGCTGTGGGGCCTCCACAACCCCAAATGCGCGCAAAGCGGAGACCACACGGAAAATTTCGTGCTCCTGCAGCTGACTCCAGATTGGCCGTCCTATTGCTTCTGTAGCCGTAGACACCTGCTCCGAGGTGGTAATAGAGGGCTGCTGGTGGAGGGCGTCCCGCATCTCGCGGAGGGCCTCCGTCAAGTCCATGTCCACTTTCTCGCCCAAAGCACGCGCCCTCTGAACCAGGCCAGCGAGGTGAATGGCTATTGTTATCACCCATTGCTGAAGGGAAGCACGCAGCTCCTCTTTCGCACGCAAATTTCCAGAAATGCGTTTCGACGCGTCTTTGTGCTTGTTGTTCGACGCTCAGGTCGCCGGGGATGCTGGTAGGGTTCCCCCACAAGTCTTGAGTAGAGCGCGAGGTAATTGCTTGTAAGGAGATGACCACTGCCTGCGGCAAAGCGAACTCGATCCTCGACGCTTGCGGCGCCGCCTCGGATCCTTTTCCTCGCCCCTTCTGGGGTTTCGCGCCAGCTTGGCCAGTCGGTTTCTGACTGGGCGGCATGCTTCCGTGATGGCTGGCTAATAAACTCCAGTCCGTATAGCTGTATATGCCTTGGCGCAACCGATATCACCGATATCTCGCAGCGGCCCTTGCTCGGTGCTCGTCGCTCCCGGCGATGCCAGGGGGGACTGCGAGGTCGCTGGGAGCGGGTCGTGGTCGAAGTCGGATCCTGAGCCCACCCAGACTAAGAATATACCCAGGAATACCAAGGGGATGATCGTGAGATAGGCCCCACACTGAAACATCCACAAACCTGCAGGCGCTGGAGCTCTAGACGGCCTATTGAAAGGCAGCGTATAGAACCACAGAGAAAAGCAGGGGCTCCACCGTGGAGCAGTTGCAGGCCAGTCGGTCTATCAAAAGACAGCGGTGGCAATGCCTCACAGCGAGGCCGGCTCCGACACTGCTCAGGAGCCACGCAGCGGGTGCGAACACAATTGCTGGGGTTGGGAAGGACGAAAAAGAGGCCGGGAAACTGCTAAGGCAGAACCGGCTCTACTTTCGCTCGGGCCGCAACGCCTTATGCCACAAACCCAAAATCCTAAGAGCCCTACTGCCCTATAAGCCAACAAAGCCACAGCTTGCTGAAGGCCATGCACCCTCTGACCGCAGCACGCTGGGACATGAAGAGCAAGAGCGAGTCAGATCTGGACCGCTCTCGCTTAGGGCTTTTGGGGCACAGGGTTTAAAGTTTAGGGCTAGGGTCTATTCTGTATCGGGGGTCCTCACGCAGAAAACAGAAGGTTATGGTAGTGCAAGGCAGGGTTTAGAGTCTAGAGTTTGTGGTGGGAGCCGACTGCCCGCGGGTCAGAGGGTTTAGGTATAGTTTAGGGCTCAAGGGGCTTAGGTTGCCTTATTTACGCGAACATTGTATTCATCCTTTTTACGACTCCTCTGCCAAAATCGTACTCCTCTTAATTGAAGAACAGGAGTTGGATTGTTTGGGACCTCTTTTGGCGGCCTCCATCCCATTATATAGGTCTCGCAGTTTTATTAGACCAGACTGATCGCTTTTTTTCCGAATTATGCCTTACAGCAAGATTCGGGGGTGTCCGGTTCCCTGCTCTGATACAGGACTTCAGGGAAGCTTTCACGTGACCCTGAGTTGAAACTTCAAAGTTTGGGTTCCAGGAGTCTCCGAGAGAGCGGAATCATGAAGATGACGCTGGTGTGTTAGGTTGATGGGCGTCAAAGCTCGGATTTAAGATGCAGCTTGAGTTTCCAATTTTGGGTTCGATGGCCCAAAATTGTTCTCTATCTGTGCTGTGCATCTGCATGCATCTGAATTCTAATCTGACGTTACCCAGGCACTGTACATTCAGCTTGCTTGGAGCAAGGAGCTGAAGCGCTTTGGGTATCAACGCGGGCTGCCGCGAATCAAAGGCTTGGGCCATGCGATTCTTTGCTTAATGTGAGCAGCGACAACTTGCCTCTTCGAGAGTGTTTAAGCTCATGTTGCCAGTCCAGCGACTAAACCCTAAACCCTAAACAAGTCTGCAGGTGGACAGAATGCTCAGTCACGGTTTGCCGACATAGCACCTGGGCAGCACATGGACAGATCTAACGCCTAGACCCTCCATCTACCCTCCATTAGACCCTAAATACCCTTAATTTGGTACCACATATATATATATATATTACTATATATATATATATAGGAGGGTCCTGGCAGATAGCAGATCCCTTCCCCGGTGCGGAGTCGCCTGACTTTTGCTTTGGCTTCCATGCGTAGATTGCGTGCTTGTGCTTTTGCAGCTGGGACGCTGCTCCGGGGCATGGAGTGTTTGAGCAAGTGGTGCCGAAGTCTGACAAGTATTCGTGCAGTGAGGAAGTCCCCTGAACGAGCTGCTGTGTCACAATTTGTCACATGGAAGGGCAGCAATAAAGCTTGCATGGGCACGATTGTCAACGTTGACAAGTCAGCCAAAAAGATGGAGGCTTTGCAACGCTTGCATAACCATGCGGCATCCTTAGGTGGCGAGTGTTTAGCAAACAAGTATGACAATGGGCTGACCAAGGTGCTGTGGAGGTGCAAGCACGGACACCAATGGTTGGCTCGTCCCTATGCTGTGCTTCAAAAATCGGGATCTTGGTGTCCGAACTGTGCAAGAGATGCCAAGAAGCTCAGCCTGAGCATTTTGCAAGCTCATGCCAGGAGCTTGGGCGGGCAATGCCTGGCAGACGCCTACGACAATGCACGAACGAAGGTAAGCTGGCAGTGCAAGCTTGGGCACGAGTGGCAGGCCTCTACCATTAGTGTGCTGCGCGGACACAGTTGGTGCCCAGAGTGTGCTCTCGAATCCAGGCGACGTCCAAGAGGGCCATGTAGAAAGCTCGACTTGCAGGCATTGCGTGAGCACGCCTCTGCGCTTGGAGGTACGTGTTTGGCAGGCACGTACAGGAATTCCAAAGAGAAGCTGACCTGGCAGTGCAAGTACGGCCACACTTGGAAAGCATCCACCAACTCCGTGCTGCATGGGCGAACGTGGTGTCCACAATGTTCGCCGAGTGCGCCGCTTGGCCTCAAGGCCTTGCAGGACCATGCTGTTGCTTTGGGGGGGCTATGTTTGGCCGACAGGTACACCAACAGACATTCGAAAGTAGAGTGGCGATGTCGACACGGTCACGAATGGCAAGCGATGCCGGCGAAGGTTGTAGTTGAGGGGACCTGGTGCCCGCATTGCGCCAGGAAAGCACCTGCTCAGCTGGCTCGCCTCCAAGCACATGCTGCCACGTTTGGTGGCCACTGCCTGACGGCAAACTACCAGAATCTGCATCAAAAGCATACCTGGAGGTGTAAAGAGGGACACACGTGGATGGCGACTGCTGCCAGTGTGCTTCATGGTGGTACCTGGTGTCCTCAGTGCGCAGCCAAGAACAGAGCATTGCGGGCAGAGCCAGAGGTTCGACGGGTTTTCGAAGAAATTTTCTTCCCGGCGAAGTTTAACACATCCTTTCCGCGTTTCCTGTCCGGTTTGCAGTTGGATGGGCACTGTGCCGAGATGCATCTGGCTTTTGAGTATCAAGGAGAACAGCACTACGACCCCGACCATTTCTTCCATTCCAGAGATCCCCAAGGCTTTTCGAAGCAGCGCGAAAGAGATGCTCGAAAGGCCACACTCTGCGAGCAGGCTGGCATACGTCTTGTAGTAGTTCCATGTTTCGTCAAGGACAAGAGGACTTTCATTCAGCTAGCCCTGCTACGCTGGTTCACAGTCAGGCAGGTAAATCCCATCATGCTGGGATGTGTCGAGACAGCTGGAGCCACGGTCACAAGCGCCATCAGTGAGCGAGAAAAAGCTGAAGCCAACCGATGGTCATTGCGTTCAATATGTCGTGGCGCCTTGGCTCTTTGCCGTCATGTCCCGGCTGCAGAATGGATCGATCGCAGAATGGATCGATCGCAAGTCACGAACCTGCTTCACATATCTGCTTCGGGATATCTACGAGCTACGTGTAAAACCAGACGCACCATTCAACTATGGGACGAACCGTCATCAGGAGTCCATCCCGTTGAAGGCAGGCACAGCAAGTGACCCGCGAGGACGGGCTGTCAACAGCGAGACCCATGATAGCAAACTCCACAAACGTCCCCGAAGCACTTAAAGAATGCAGAGATTCGGGCAAGACTGGAGATGCAAAGCTTTACAGGTTTCTCTCGATTCTAGACGATGGGCTTCTACTGATAGCGCTCAGAGGATTTGTTTGGCCTTCCCTGGATTCGCCCTATCATCCCAACGCCTCAATAACCCTAAGCCCTTCGTCGTCCACTATGCTCCGACGCGAAATTTTGCATGTTACATCATGATAAAACCTTAACTTCAACTTAACCCCAAACTGTAAACTGAAAACCCAAAAGAAGAGCTGCTAGACTGGTAGCGGGTTGGAACAAGGAGCCTTAAAGCACAACTCACAAAACCGAGGTCCCACCGCAGTGGCTCGCCTTCCAGGGTAATTTCGAGCCTCCGACGAAGCCGAAGGCCCAGGCGAGACCGGAGCTGTAGGTTATGCGGGGCTTAAGGCTTAGAGGGTTCAGATTTTTTGGGGGTTTAGACTTGGGGGCTGGGGTTAGGGATTCGGGGTTTAAGGGGTTTCGCAATAGGCAGCAGGGGTTAGAGTGCAAGGTTTCGGGCGTATGATTCAGGGTTTAGGATCATGGTAGCTATTTTTTTACCCTACGCGCGTGTTGCTAGTTTGCTTGCATCTGAGGGTATGTATGTATTGTTGAGTGCCTCAAGTCTACCACGACTTATGGATGCAGACCTTTGCCTTTGCCTTTCACTGAAACTGGTTGGCTTGCCATTGGCTGCTTGATTCCAGGCCTAAGCCTGAATGGCTAGCTGCCGTAAATCTGGCTGGTTGGCTTCGTGCTCAGATGAGTCAGAACCGAAGTATCTGTGCAGTCACTGTAAAATCAACCCCGTAAGCTTTCGACATACCAGGAGGCCCACACAAACATTTGGCCATTCGCCAACGTTCAAGGGGCTGTGTATCTGACATGGTTTGGAGCTGTGTAGACATCAAGGTGCAGCTTTAAACTTGCCCAGAAGCCCTGTGGCTCGAGTCCTGCACCCTACCCACACGCCGGAAGGTGAGCCCTCGCATGAAATCCTCCAAGGCTGAGAGGAAGGCCGGGAGACTGGGCAAGAAAAGATATAAGCGTCCATGACAGAAGCAGGCTTGAGACACGGAGAGAGACCCTGATATGCAGCAGTGCATGCAAATGGTTTTAGGGAGTGGTCAGTCCAGGTCGACCTTCAGACGATGGACCACATCCGCGTCTTGCACTATGAGGCTCAGTGCATAGAAGTTAAGTGTTCAGCTACGTGTTCAGCATCTTCTGGTTCAACCGGCCAAGTGCGTCGAAGCCACTACTGGATCACACGGGAAATGATTTGTTCTGCGTCCTGTGCTGCTCCTCCAAATCCGAAGACTTCAAGGACGGCAGGAAGGCCACGGTCCGAGGCTCAAGCAGTATTCCCGTAAACCGTTTACCGAACATTGAACTCCTATATTATAGTCCATCAGCTGAGAACCGCTTCTTTATGAAGCCTTGCTCAATCTTGGATATAAGAATATTCTGAATAACAAGGATCTAAGGCTTACGTGGTGCCTGGTTTTGTAGGACATAAGGGTAGGTCGTCAGATCTTGTCAGGACTCTCGGCGAAAAGGCCGTCTCGTGGTCCAGCGCTGGCGCAGCTCATCCCAAACTGGATTAGGGGACTTATAGGTATAGGGTCATAGGCGAACAGCAGTGAGTTTATGGCTGAACATGGACTGTAGGACCGATTCGTGCTGGGGTCCAGGGACGTAAGGATACTGATGTTCCAGCATCCCGGCCGGTTGAGGGTCGTCTCGGTGAGATAGTAGAGGATATGGGCTAGGTATGTGTATTGGTCGAGGCACCCCGACGATAGCCAACCGGCTGAGATTCAAGAGAACTGCCCAGAGAGCTGTTCCCGCTTGCAAGCAAAGAGTGCAAGTCGCTAAGTTCTTTGTGACTGCTTGTTGCCTCTCACGACACAGGACCTTCGAGGCTGTTTTCCAAGAGATGCATAAGGCGCTAGACACGCTTCACTAGAGAGCCCTGGCGTCCATCTCTCTACGCTCCGTCACTCTGAAAACATTCGTTTCTCAGCGATGTACGTCTGCAGCGAGACAGCTGCACCGCAACACCACTATGTAGCTGTCCTTCATACTCTGACCACGCCCCGACACATGGCACAGCAGAAAACTTAACCCGCAAAGGAAATGGACATGCTGACTTAACAGTCTGAGCCCCAGCTTCTGCAAAAAATCTCGATGGCTCGACTGGATACTTATGGCACGGAGACTTCGGTGTCGCCATTTTCAAGCTTGCAATAGGGGTGGATGCTGTGTTGGCCTTTCGGCTCCTCTGGTCTTGTAAGCATTGACCCCCCATACCTGACACTGAGCCCTGAGTCAAGTTGCTTCGGATTTCATTCGAGCATCGGAGCTTTTCAGATTTGAGTGCTTCGGACAACCCGAGAAGCCCGAAAAGACTCCGAAGCGTTCCTACACCTTCGGCGCCACCTTTCGCTGACAATCCCAGTGTCCTCAGCATTCCGAGGCGCTGAGACCTGCAAGAGGCCGACATTATCAAGCTTGGGTGACCATGAAATCCTAGCTAACCATGACATATTGTGCCCAGAAAGCTGTTTGACCATTGTTTGAATCAGTTTTCTGCCTTCCTGAGAGGTGTGAAAGGTCTTGGGCTCCTGAGTATTAATAGCAAAAGCTAATTGCTTCCTAGTAGCCTATGAAAGCTGTGCAGGCCGAATTTTCATTGAACGTTCATCCCCACCAACCCGTGTATGCGTTAGAACCCCTTGTAATCGAACACTTATACAGTACAATCCAGCAAAAAGCACAAGAACCCGTGTTAGATTCTATAAAGGCTCTTACCAACTAACAGAGGAACCTCTTGACGTCGAAGCTCTAGACCCCTATAGTCCCTACGCCAAGCCCCAACCCCCTTAAGCCACTTCTAAAAACCGAGTCGATGAAATCCTAAATCTCTACCTTAAATTAACCCACCAAAACCTACTTTTTTGTAGGGTCCCTATAAATCCCATATTAGGGGTTTATCATAAGAGCCTACCAAAAAGGTGGGTTTTGGTAGGTTAAGGTAGGCCCTGGGAGGGCCTGAGTCGGAGTTTTGCCGAGGTTCCCAACTGCGAGACCCAAGGTCCCAGGGAGGGATGCCCAGGAGGGCAATGGCAAGAAGGCGTGCTGGGGTTTTAATAGGGCTTTAGGCTTTTGGCTTTTAGGGTTTAGGGTTTTCGGGGGCTCAAAATAATTTGAATGTTGGTGTTTAGCTTTCAAGGGTGTCAGAAGGTTTTGTTACTTGAAGGTTGGAGTGTTGGGGTTTAGCTTTCAAGATTTTCAGCGTTTTGAGGTGTTCATGGGGGTTTAAGGTTGGAGCTTTTGAGGTTTACGTCTTCGCGGGTTAGGTATCAGGGATTTTAGCATTTCGGTTGGGGTTTTAGAATGAATTCAAGATAGCCTGTCCTGGGATATTGTTTTTGTTATCGCAATGTTTTCGCTGAGGATACCGATTGTAAGGCTGCAGGCAGAAAGCCTGAAACTCCTTTGCTTTGAGCCAGCTAGATCTCTGAATCCTCCACCCCCTCTGAACTCTTGAAGACCTAGCTCTTTTCTTGCGTCAACCCATTTGAGATGAGTCTTCCAGCCAGTTGCTTCGTGATCAGGGCTCCGGAACACTGTCTGCGACAACCTGCTCACCTTCTCCGGGGTCTACAACTAAAGCCAGGTGGCTTGTCGTGTTGCATGGGGGATTTCTGTGGTTGAGGGTTTAGGCTTGAACATGAGGGAGGTCTTGGTGATGGTTTGAAGCCTGAGCTGGTATGGGTGGTCGCAAGGTCTACATCATGGAGTTTGCAAGCCCTGTTTTCGATGTTCCTAGGAGCCAAGGGGTTCCCTATCATTGGCGTGAAATGTTTTCTTCTGTTCTTGAATTACCATGTGGGAACAAGCAGACATCCGCAGCAAGGGCATCACTCCAGGTCGAGAGCGTTACAAAGCATCTGTGAGTTTATGATGTGTTAACATCTGTGGGCCTGCTTGGGTTCACAGCTGCGTGCCATCATACATGGATGAACAACTTACGGATTTACAAGTTGGGGCTGAAGGGTTTATGCAGCGTGAGAGAAGCCTTCACCCAGAAAGACAGAGCCCCTTGCAGGGTCTTGCCATTGCCCGGTAACTCTCGAGCAGGGCCCTCCCCCTGCCATGAGAAAAACATATGCTTACATAGCCTTCATGACATCCTGTACCGCGTTGTTGTGAAGGAACTTAACTAAGCTAAGTTACTCTGCCCATAACTATTGTACTTCCACAAGCTAAGAACCTTAGCAAGAGCCCAGATTAAAGCACAACGGAGCAGTTTAGCAGGTTGCCGCTTTGCTGCTGCTCTTTCCGCCCTGAGAGGGAAGTCCTTGTGGGCAAGCTCGCCACTAATCCGTTACGCCTGAGAATGCAAACATCGACAAAGCACCTAAGCACAAGGAAGTCGGGTATAAAGGCTGCTGCAAGCGGGATTCCAGTGACCTTTACAGTAAGTGTGAGGTCATCATGGCTATTGGCGAGTTCCTACATCGGATGCGAAATCTCATCGCCCGAAGAGGACAAAGCCTTATGTAGTATGCTACGTGGACTTAGGATTGGTATGGGATGTGCAGATGGTCAGGTGGAACATTTCCCGAAGCCCCAAGCCCCAAACCCAAACCCAAAGCCGTAGAAGGAAACCAAAGCTACTCAAGCTTTCTAGCCCTAAACACAATTATAATTGTACAGTAATAGCTTGCTGCTGAGCTTGCTTGTAAGTATTCACGAACGCTTGATCAAAGGTTCCGTCCACTAGGCCATGTCAAGGTCACTCGGCAAAGCCGACTGACTTTGCGGCCAGCTTGCCGTACAACTGTAATTCTTGGTTTGTGGTCCCTTCGGGGTGTCCCTTCGGTCCAAGAGCCCCAGCGGCTCCTGAAACCCTAAGCCCTAAACCCTAACCCCCAAACCCTAAACCTTAAACCCTAAACCCAGGCCGTAGGGCCGAGCCTTCCCTGCCCCCTTGCAGATCGAAGATTGAAGTCTAGGGTACCAGAAGAAGATTGATATCTAGGGTACTAGAGGGCTTCAGGGCCTTCGGGGTTCAGGGCGTTGGGCCTTGGACCTTGGCGGAGGTCTTAGGAAAGTTGTATCAGGGCTTTAGAGTTCTGCTATGTTCTGCTGAGGGTTTTCCTGGTTTGGGATTTAGGGTTTAGGGTTTAGGGTTTGGGTTTTTTTGGTTTGGGATTTAAGAGTTTAGGATTCGGTCTCACATGTCGAAGCTGCATGCTGCGAAGCAGCAGGCAAAACTTCACCGAGGTTAGCCGCGCAGCTGACAACAACGGCAGGGAGCAGTCCTCTTTTGGGACCCGCCTACAGAACATCCCAATCTTTGTGCAAGATCGGTTTGATGACCATATAATCCCCAAACCCTACCTTAAACCACTTATCATAACCCCCAACACTGATAGTAATATAGAAATATAGATATATCTAACTATAAAAGAAGTACCTAAACCCTAAACCCTAAACCCTAGGTTCTGGTAGTTCAAAGTAAACCCCTGGTTCCCCATCTAAGGCTCGACCAGGAGATGGCGAAAAGGCACCGGAGTTCAGATTGTTTTCAAAGGCGTTCGTTACCTCTTGAGTTTAAGGGTTTAGGGTTTAGAGTTTAAGGGTCTTCTGGGTGCGTGTTATGAGACTTAGTCTAGATTTAGCACAGCTTTATATGATCTGTTTCTGCTTAAGAAGGAGAGCACCTTGTTTAACATGTCCCGTTTATGGTAAGTCACATCGAAACCCTAAGCCCTAAACCCTAAACCCGGTAAGTCACATCATGTTCCCATGACTGACGGGGCGAGAAAGCTCGGGCCGGCGTTCTGCTGCCTCCGGACCACGGAAGCCACCACAGCTGGCACGACGTGAGATCGAATCCATCCCAAGTTGCCCGGAGAGACTTCGAAGCCCCCCCAGTATCAAAGAAATGTATGATTTAGCAGCCCTTCAGCAAGGTTTTTTGGAGTCTCTGGGTTGAGTCAAGTGAGTCGACAGAGAGATGAGGAAAAAGCGGCCCCTGCCCATGCTCTGCCCCACGCCGCTTGCCACGGCCACTGCAAAGGCAACGACCAGCTCCCCAAAGGCCCCAAGGCAAAGGTTCACGCGAAGATCTCCAGACCCTTGAGCATCCGGAGGGCCCGCACAGTGAAACCCTAGAAGCCCTCGACAGCGAGAGCCTTGTGGGCAAGAACTTTCTGGATGCAGTTGCCCTGGTTGTGTTACGCCTGGGGTTGGGGCTTGTGGTAGGGTCATCGGCAGTCATGCACCTCGTAGTTATCGCCAGTGTCTTCCCTAGCATCATCCGTGGTGTGTTCGTTTATGCCTCTTGCAGATGTAGTGGTGGACGGCTGCTGCTTGCTAGCCTTACAAGCCAGACTTCGCCAGTTGCAGCATTTAGGGAAGAGTGGGGTATCAGTGAAGCATGGTGAAGCTGAAGCCCCAAACAAAACGCTTTTGTTGGCCTTGCTTGCGCAGCTCTGCGGCTCGAGTTTGGCGCGTGATGTTGTTCAAGAGAAGCGCTTAGGCTTAGGTTTCAGGACAGACAGACGGATTTCGTGGCGAAGCTGAGCGATTTTCGTTTCCGGCCCCATGGCACTCCATATAGAGACCATCAAGACTTCGAATCGAAGTCCAGGCGTTTAAGGACGTTGTGTGCAAGAGCCCATGCATATAGAAAGAGGTCGGCACAGCACTCTTGATAGCTCGCTTGTGCCAGCTTCGTTTTCAAAAGTGCAGAAACTTCGAGACACCAGCCGACCTTTGACTTTCGGATCACCTCTGACAGTGGAAGTTGAGAGATTCCCGAGACTTTTCCTCCAATCCTCTAAGCCGGAGTTGGTTTTCAAAAACAATCCGGGAAGCCTCGACGCTACTACGCCATGATCCGTTTGACTTCCACTCTGCTGGCGCAGGGGCCCAAGGTTGATTTATACTGCCTTCGAGAGCTCAGTAACGGCTGAGCAGTGCTTGGGGTTTAGGGTGGGCTGAGCAGAACTAGTTAGGTGGCATTTTGCGATCCCCGAATTAAGGACATTTACGTAGCCCCGCCTTAGCTTCGCAATTAATCGACACTCCTTGTTTTGGGGTTTGCAAGAATTCGAGCAGGCCTCTTACCTACGTCTGGATACATTCTCTTTCCTGTCAGCGGGCAAGTCCTGGGGACTGCTGAGCTCAGGTCTCTGGAATGAGGAATCGGGGTGTATAAGGGGGCCATTGGTGCTGTTATGGCACGGTCCAGGACTTGGTGTAGGGCAGGTTGAGCAGGCCTGGATCTGGATGCAAAAGCGCGTAGGGTTACCGGGCGCCCTGTGCCCTTGAGCTCTACTAAGGGCTTGTTTAATTCAGCGACAGTATACTTGTTCGTGCGGGGTACTGCTTCCTGCTAGGCGTCCTTGCATGACAGCTACGACTCTGCTATTTGGGGCAACATCAACTGTCCGATTTGTTCGGGAAATCTCATGCAGGCTCCACATGCGAGGTTCAGACAGCCCAAGGCCCCACAGTGGACGAACCCCCGCGCAATCTGTTGCCCCAAGCCCTTAGCAATTATGCCTGAAAATCCAGACGCCCACATGCCAGCAGTCGCCGCTGCCCCAGGTCTACTTCGGAGAGAAAAAAAAGGGCCATTGAAGCAAGAAGACTTGTATCTTGACCAAAATCTCCAAAGCCCAAAGCTCGAAAGCCCCGAAGCTTTCAAACCCTATAGCCTCAAAAGCTTTAGATGAGGTGGACATTACTGCTGGAGGCAGGTTCCTGGTTCGTGCGCTTCAGACCTCTAGCTTTTGGGGTGTCGCTTTGGGGTCCTAAACCCCCAAAGTAATTAAAATAAGGGCGCCCGATGCCCACAAGAGGCCATTGTTCTACATACTTGTGGGGTCCAGGTAAAATCCCTTTTTTGGAGTTTCTGGCTTCAGGTCTTTCCCATCTCCACATCCGGGGAGGTGCGAGGGTTTGAGGTCTTTGGATAGCGTGCGGCAGCGTGCGTAGAAGTAGATACTAAACGATGGCTATGCCAAGACTTGCTTGCGACATACTCACACTTCTCTCCGCCAAGCTTATAGCTTCCAGACTATCGTCTCTTTGGGCGCCTTGATTCAAGAACTGGGATGAAGCTCTCGCGTGTCCAAGCGGCGGCTGAGCTTGCGTGATGCTGCCGAAGCGGCAGGAGGTGATGCGCCCCATCGCATAACTTGAAGCCAGCAAGCAGCCTTAAGCCTTCAGGGCTTCGAGGCGAAATTTCGGGAAGTGGAGACCCCTTGGACTTTGCATGCGGTCGCGACTCGCGTGCAGACACTGACAGGTGCTTCAGAACTGTCTGCGCATATCCGGCATATCCGCGAGCGTCGTGATCTAATGCAGGCCGCTGCATGAGCACATGCGTGGAGCCAGCTTCCAGGCCTGCTCCAGCAGCGCCTCAGTATCTGCTATCAGTTATCGGACATTATCGGACAAGAGACTGGGTAAAGGCAAAGATACCAGGTAATTACCAAGGCCTTAAATCCACAGCCCTCAACCTAAACCGCAAGCCAAACCCCAATCCACACATCTGGCCAAACCCATACCTAAAGTCTCGTTAGGGATGCTAACAAACACTTTCCGCGTAATTAATGCCTGCCTAGAAACCTAGATGCCATAAGCAAGGTTTGGCCTTCCCCAGGGCAGGGTCTAAATCCTAAGCCCGCATGCCCTCAACACACGCCCTAATCTCACAAAATGTAATCCTAAAACCCCCCCTTCAGCCTGGATTGTCCGAGTTTGTGAGAGTTAACCCCCCCCCCCCCAGACCCAACGCAGCAAGCACACAGAAATTTGAACGACTCGAGCCTTTTTTCGGGTTATAAACCCAAAACCCTAAAACGTCGTACCAGGAACCTCGCCAAGGTAAGTCCGAGAGTGAGTGTTGAAACCAGCCTTTTTTGCGGGTTCCTTGTTACCGAGCTGTTGAAGGCTTGGCGACCCAGCGAGGCGAGTGCCAAGTTGCCGACGGCACCACGGCATCGAACATGAAATCGGGGCCTTAAAGGGGGTTTAGGGTTTAGGGTTTAAGGGATTTTTTGGTGACGGTTGTGCTTTTTGGGAGCTTAAAAGGGAGCTTGGGGGACTAGGTACGGTAACCAGATCACAGGAAGTGGGTGCTCGGTACAGGCATTCTGCTTCCCGTCATACTCAAGGGCCACTCAAGGGGCCGAAGTGGCTGGACAACCCCTTTTTTACCACTGCTAGTGTTGCCTCCTTCCTATAGGGTCGCAAAATATCGAACGAACAACTCGCAAAATGCTTGCGACAAAGGTGCTGTGGGGGCAGAAGCCGGACAAGCCCAGCACCAAGCTGGATCAAAGGAGCTTTCGGCATAGCTCTTCGCTCCTGTCAGACTATAGGGCGAATTCGCTGGGATCTGTCGTAAAACCGAAAGCCCTCTAAACCCTAATCCTTGACGGCCCTACAAAGAACCTCTACTAAACCCTTATCCACCGAAACCAAGCGCGCCCGCGTGAAGGGCTACTCAGCATGAAATCAAAGGAAGCGAAGGGATTGTGGACTCTATGGGCATGGTTAAGGATTAAGTTGCCAGGCTTACGGCGAAACGAGAGAGAGAGTGAGAGAGAGGGAGAATGGAAAGACGAACGAGCGAGCGGCTTGCCAGACAGTGTGCAAATCAGACAACCAAGGCAGCACGTTTCCCTTTCAATCTGTAGATACCAAAGCCATGCTTTCGTGAGGTTGTAGCGACAGATCTGAGCAAACCACCACGAACAGCACAAAGCTCTTGAGAGAATTTGAAACTAACGGACACTTGCTGACAGTTTCCAGGCCCAGGAAGGCCTAAGGCCTTAAGGCTTAATATAGAAGCCGGAATACTTAATTACCAGGACCAATATCGTTCTTTAGGGTTCCTTACTGTAGCTATAGTCAGATACACCCCAAAACCCAACTCCGTTTGTTAAGACCCCACATTACGCTGGAAGCACACTTTCCTGTCTTGTAGGCTAGCTTCCCTTTATGACCATAGACAAGAATGACGAAAAAGCCCATCATGTCGGTAATTGGGCTTCTAGGGCGGCTCATGTAGGGGCCTGGCTAGTTACCAACATGATTCCTTCGGGTCAATTATATTAAATATCATCTTATATCTTGTACAATATACCGTAATATACCGCCCAAAACCCTATTCTAATCATGCAGGCTCTGTTTTTTCCCGGCCACAAGAGTGCTGAGGATCTTCTTAAGCATTCCGCTGAAAGATGTCACCGAGCCGGAGGTGGAGCTGGAGGCACAGGAGTAGGAACAGATAGAAAGCCGTTTAGGGTTTAGGCTTAAACCTAGCCAGGGATTCCTGTATGCGTCAAGGCTCCCATGTTTAAGGTTAAGGATCCGCACAATATTCCTGAATGATAAGGGCCTCGGAGTAAAGCACAACATTCCTGGCTCCAACAAGAACCACCAGACCTCAGTTTCAATCCTCTGACGCCAACACTGCTTAAACCTAGCGAACCTTGTGTCCTGGCTGGGACGCTTCTGAGGGATGTATCTCCTTGGGTTGGTTGTGTTTTGGCTCCCTCGTCTGCTTCATCTCCTGCAAACATCCTTGGTTGTGGGGTTCAGGGTGCATGCCTAGGGTCAAGCAAAGTTTGTCGAGTGTGGTTCCGGGAGCCTCTGGACGATGGAAGTCTACAAAGTGACAATTCCGAGACCGTCTGCTGCTTACCGCAGTCACCACCACTATGGCTCCCGCCGCCGCCGCAACCACCAACACGACCACCACCACCACAACGACTACGGCTATGGTGACTACTACTACCACTACTGCGACTAGCATGACAAGAACCACAACAAACTTTGGCATGACAAAAGACAGTGAGTGGACGGAGCAACACGAGGTTCCTGAAGACATCTCGCTGTCATGCAGGGCCTACCCATAGGCCCCTAAGTAGTTCCTTGTTTTATGGTTCATATTTAGAATCCTATAAGGTAATCCCCAAAAGGGACTACTTAGGGGCCTATGGGCCTAGAGACCTCTAGAGTTTAGGGCCCAGCCGCACGACAGGACCAGCGGGTCTACTTCCGTGGCGTCAGCCACGGACAAGAATGGGAGGCCCTGGGTCTCAGGGTTTCTGCAAACTTATGGCGTTGTTCGGGGTTACTTGGAGCTTCATGGGTAGTCGCTAGGGTTATAGGTAGGATTAGTTGATGAGTAGAGTTATTACCCTATATTTCAGGTGGGTCAAGGGGCACCTGTAACCTTGAACCAGAGACATTCGCAAGGCTTCCGGGCATAGTCTATTTGGCGGCCGGCCCCTATTGACTTCCCCAGTCATAGACTTTGATCTAGAAAGGCTTTGCTCCACCCGCGCAACGCAAGCCCCACTTACAACTTGGGAGTCCTTCATTTCATGGAGTTCAGGCCGAATCACACGTCACAAAGACGGCCTCTCCTGAAGCCACAACCCTTCGAGGGTTCAAGGCTGAGGGATCTTGGAAATCATAGCAATGATGCCACAACCTGCTAAGAACCATTCCCGCAACTCTGAGCTGTAAGCTTTGCGATGAAAGCATCCGAAAGTCTTGAACTCTGCAGCTCCCTGAACCCTGATAAAATACAATTATGTCTACAAGCTGTCCCTACACAGATCCCTAGACTTAGAGGATTCAAGGTTGCGGGTTCCTCCTAAGCCGCCAAAGTCCCGGAAGGTGAGCTTAAAGCTCCTTCGCAGCATCAACGCCTGGGCCTGGACAAGGGTTCTTTCAAGGGTGCCGCAGGGTTTCTGTAACGGTTCTATGTTCTATTCGTGTTGCTATACGGGCCCCACTACAGCATAATACCTCCATCTGCGACACAAACCCCTCCAGCCGGCGTCCCTGGCGTCCCCGGCGTCCCTGGCGTCCCGTCCCCGGCGTCCCCAGCGTCCCTGGAGTCCCGGCGTCCTGGCATCCAGTCCCCAGCGTCCTTGGCGTTCCCGGCGACCCTGCCTTCCAGTCCCGGCGTCCCCAGCGTCCCTGGCGTCCCCGGCGTCCCTGGCATCCCTGGCGTCCTTCCCCCGGCGTCCCCGGCGTCCCTGGCGTCCCTCGTGTCCCGCGTCCCTAGCGCCCCCAGTAGCACTAGTAGTAGTACTGGTAGTCGTACGAGTACTAATAGTGGTAGTAGTAGTAGTAGTAGTAGTAGCAGTAGTACTAGTAGTAGTAGTAGTAGTACTAGTACTAGTAGTACTAGTACTAGTAGTAGAGTAGTAGTAGTAGTAGTAGTAGTAGTAGTAGTAGTAGCTATCTAATTATTTTGTTTATCTAAATATATATATATAAACGAATGGCAACTACAACA
>CAJNJA010031842.1:0-30326 GCA_905231915.1 Symbiodinium necroappetens
CCCCCCCCCCCCCACCCCCCAACCGCCCCCCCACACCCCAGAAGCAGACAAAAACAAGCATAACCCGCGGGTCAATGGTAGTGCGTTAGCAACAACAAGTACAGAATCAACCAACTGCCAACTGCCACAAGGTGCAACCACACAGCCCCTCCGGTTTTCGAAGAAGTAGTCATATAATAATAAGCTGTGTGCATGTGCTTTTTAACAGATATAGTCAGGTAATGACAAATCACACGAACATGAGGGGTCTCTGCAGAACGCCTTTAAACGTAACTAGGGGTATCGGTTGCACCTGTGCATGGGCGCGGCGGGAGAAGACCCTGCTGTGATGAAACTTGGATTTGGCTGCATGTGTACATGTCACCCCCCCCCAATAATTGTCGCTGTTGGAGTCTTCCTGCCTTTGCCGCGCTTGCCACGCAACATCAAGCATGCTTCGCAACCGGGATATCTTTTGAGATGAAATGGGGCTGAGTTTGTTGGTGGCGGGAGCTGAAAGTTGCCTTAAATAGCGCGGCCACAAGGACATGCCATATGACGACATGGGCAACCCCTCGGAGGGGCACTTCACAAAGCCCTTGCGCTGTCTGAGCGCCACTCGCTCCAGGCCATGAGAGAAGCAAGTCGCCTCGCAGGAGCCACGGCAATCCAATCCACTCCGACTACAGAAGCTGACAAAGCATCTCGTGTACCAGAGCCAGTCAATTACCTGAATTACCTTCTCTTCGATATAAACAAATAAATAATCAAATAAATAAATAAATAAATATATATATATATGTATATATTATACATACATATCTTCTTCTTCCCCAGGGCATAGGGGACGGGTCAGGCCCCCCGGCCTATTGGCCCACCATATGTTATGAGGCTTTCGGGGGGTGTGAAAGATCGTTCGAGTTTCGGATATTTGGAATATCTCTCTCTGTCTCTCTCTCTCTCTCTCTCCCGCCCATGTTTGCTGCAAAAACCCATCACAACTTCTCCACTGCAACCACCAATCCTGGAGTGACCGCGGTGTGACGAGAGAAGGAGCGCGGCCAAAGAAGCCGGATGCACCTCCTGCTGTTCCTCGAAATCGTCGAGAATTGAGACTGGGGTTCAATGAGCGCAGGTGGCGCTGGTGGTGCTGCTGGCGTCTAAAGTCGACGTTTGAGTTGAGGATGGCATCAGACTTGAGCGGCCCACCAACTTGACCCCGCCACGATTCGACACGGACTGCGGAGAGGTGGCCTGCTGCCATGACTGGCCACCTGCCGACCTTCCAGGCTATTACGCGTCCTGCCACCTTAGCAGGTCCGCAGGTGCTGCCGCCAGCGCCACGTCAGATGAGGAACCGGAAGGCTTCAAACCATGTGGGCAGCCAGGACAGCCCCCCCCAGGCCGAAACTTTCTGTTTTGTGACTTCCGGTGTTATCCAAACGAGGAGAGCCAAAAAGAGATTGCCGCCCCCCCGGGCGGGCGCCTCTTGGTAGGCACCGGGAGTCATGGAGATGGACTCGCCCTGTTTGCCGCAGGCTTTGCGCACGGCTGCAGGCAGGCTTGTGTGTAACAGAACCGATCGCGCCATCGCCTTCTCCATGAGATCCTGGATCGTCGCTGCTCGAGTGTCGCGAATGGCTCCATGCCTGGCAAACACGAAGCTGGCTCCCCTGAAACAGAAAACACTGTTGTCATTGGATCCTGAATGGGTCCGATCCCTGAGATCATCTTGGCACATAAAGTGGTTCTTGGAAAGCCGCAGAACATGAGTTGAGGTGTGTCGTTCTGAATTTGGATGCTATGTCTGCTATGTAGCCTTGTGTCGATTCCGCCTGAGGCAGCATTGGTAATTGAGATGTCTTGGGTTGCGACGGTACTGAGCCCGAAGCGAAGATAAGAACTGCATCTTTACACTGACAGGGGAGAGGGGAGCCCCCAAGCCACGGAGGGAAGGGGCACGCGATAGAAAGAGAAGGATGCTGGCCGTGACGAGCGCTTCTGTTGCCCATCCACTCAATCTATATGGCACCCTGGCCTGTCAATTCTCTCGACAAAATTGCTTTCTTTTTTGGAGTTGCTGTCCTGTTGCATAAAGGAGAACGATCATGCATCAAGAGGTGCGTCAAGCCAGCTGCGGAAAGGAAGATTGGCAAAACCTAGAAGCATGCCTTCTTTCTTCCTCTCTCAAGGCCAAAGAGACACAGAGGAACTCAGCGCAAGTTTGCCAAGAAGGCTGCAAACAGCAGAGGCTCGAAAGGTGGAGCCGGCTCGGCGGTCCCTCGAAGGCATCCAAGAAGAACTTGGCCAGCAAGCCCTTGTTCCTGCGCCCACAATCAACCCCAAGAGCGCCACTCAAAAACACAAGAAGATTCGTGGGGAAAGAGCAAAGGCAGCAAAGGTGTGTCCGCAAGGTGGGATCGATGAGATACTTGCAGTGACCAACCACCTCCAAAGACGTCCACGGGTCTGGCGAAAAAGCTCTCCCCCTTCCATGCCTCATGAAACTTGCGGCCCCAGACAACCTGAGGGACTTTCCCCAACATGCGGCCATCCCGTGACCTGCTTCTCCAGTGCTGCAAGGCTGCGTTTGAGCAAAACCCCACGGAGAGAATGCCTGCAGGTCACTGCAGGTCGATAGCAGGTGAGCTCGCCGCGACTGAGGCTTCGGCCGTGCGGGTGGCAGGCGAAGAAGCGGCCGCCCGCTTTCTCAGAGCCCAAGGCCTCCTCATCGTCAAAGCGCAGCTCGCTGCCTGCAAAAAGGCGCAGCTGAGAGAGTCCGCGGCACTAGTGTCCACTAGAGTCAGCCAGGGGGCGCTGGTGGTAGCCCTGGTAGCCCTGGTACTGGAACTCCAGGAGCTGGCGAAGTGGCGACTGGCCCTTCAGAGCTGCGGAAGTCGGCGCCGCGCCTTGGGGCTGGGCGCACAGACGCGCCGCCGAGCGTTGAGCAGCGTCATCCAAGACGCCACCTTGGGACGACGTGAGTACATGCGCATGTGCGTGCGTGCTGTGTGTACATGTGATTACATGTCGTGTATATGCAATGGTGCAGCAGAGTCCTTGCCGCACCCCGCCGTTCCAAGACTCACGTCGCGCCGCAGGTGGCAAGTGCGGTCGGAGGAGGATTTGCAGGCAGTCGCTGCTAAACTCCCTCTCGAACTCTGTTTGCATGCACCGATGGAAGAAAATGGCAGACCTCAAGCTGCCAGGATAGTGCCATACCACTGTAGCTCCAAGGTGTTACGACCACTGTGTAGTGCAAGTGTTGTTCTGGGCAACAGTGTCTTGGTTGAGGTTGTGGGGTGCTGTCAGGTTCTGTCTGCATTCTCTCGGAAACCGACGGGGAAGAACAGACTGATTCTAATAGTGGAACACCATTTGCAAACAGTAGCAGCATACGTAGAACGAAGAGGAACGTTGCAGAGAAAAGTGATCGGAAGCAGAGTTGTTTCTGAACAGTTGGCGTCTTGGGCGCTTTGCACCCCTCAGATGCGGTTTGCCTTCGCTTTGGAAATGATGGGGTGGGGGAGAGCGACAAAGTCTGAGAACGGGTCAAGCAACGACCGCCACGTAGCGCAACAGCCCTAGAACCACACAAAAACCCGCAGAACTGTAGGAGCTTCGTTTGACACGCTGGTGGTTGCTTGCCATGGTTTCCCACACTGTCGCAGAAGAAACTAGCAGCATGGTGGGAGAAGACATTGCTGGGAAAAAACGAAGGTGCTGTGAGATTGCATGAGGGTGCATGGTGCATGTGCTAAGCGGTCACTACCGGTTTTCAGTGTCACCGATCGTGAAGGCTTCAGAGCTCCGATCCTGTGCCCATGATTTGGGGCGGCCTTGCCGCTTCTCCGAAGGCGACTTTCCGCTCTGAAAACGGAAACGGCGGCCTTGGCGGCCCCCCTTTCTCCCCCTTCTTCTCTTCGCCTGTGCTTACGCCGCTGGCGGCCCCGCCGCCGCGCAGCGGCACCTCTGTGGTTTGAGATTCGTTGTAGCAAAAAGACCTGCGCCCAGCAGCACATCCTCAAGGGGGCCCAAAAAAGGGCCTCCTGGCTGCCAAGCCGATTTTGGCCACGCTTCCGCGCTCGCCGAGTTTTCGGGGGGAAGGCTTCGGTCCAGCATCGCACGCTCCTAGCCAGTCTTTGAAATTTAAAGGGTTTAACTATGCTCAATGTCTTGGATAAACATGGACACACATGGCCGAAGCATGGCATGAGAGGAGACGCGCAACTAAGGCTGATGGCCTGTCTAAGTGGGGCCAAGCAGCTGCGGCAAGCAAGAAGGCCGGCCCTGCCCGTGCCAGCAGCGCGGAGGAAAAGGAGACCTGAGATGTTCTGGCTCCCGCGTTGTTCGACGGTTCGCGGCTTTCAGGGTGTTGAGGGGGGGTCGGTGCAGCAAAGGAGCGAGGACAACGGCCACAGTAGCGAAGAGCTGGTCGACCTGACAGAGACACAAACACCCCTCCCCCGCCTTTGCCCCGGCCCGCTGTCTGAAACGTGCAGCAGGGAGAGAGACGCAGCAGCGCGGTCGCGGTGGGGTGGCTCTTTTTGGTGTGGTGGAGCCGGCTCTGCGCAGAAACTCTCGGAGTCCGAGTCCGAGTCACGGAGCTCCAAGGCGTCTCCGGTGAAAACCCTGCAAGCCCTGCTGTGCAACCCTGGCCCAGCCTGAACCAGGACGGCGAACATGGAAACCGCCGTCAGCAGCGACTTGCACCATCCCATCTGTCAGGCAGCACAAGACAAACGGGCCCTTCGCTTATTCGAACCCACCATTCCCAAAATCTTGGGCCCCCCAGCATGCGGCTGCAGTGACCCTCCAAGGGCCAGCATCAGCAACGGGATGGACGTGACCCATGCCGAGCCTGCAATGAGAGCTGAGATTTTTCTAGGACGAGCAGCATGACCTCCATACAATCGCTGCCTCCGAATCACAACACAGCAGCTGAAAAAGCCCCGGAGCCCTGGAGCTCAGTGCCGATTGCCTTTTCCCCGAGATGCCGAAGCCGAAGCCCACAGCTGCTATGCTAAAGTGGTAAACAAGGTCCGAGTGCAGACGCGGCCCTCTCGATCGGACGGATCGCTTCGTCTCTCGGTTGTATGAGTCCCGACTCGACTCGAAGACTCTCCCACAATCTCCCACTCTCCCACCTGAGGCAAGGTAGAGCAAGCAGCACCTGCCAAGAAGGGAAAAACACAAAACCCCCGACGCCGACACCACGTCTTTGACGGTGGTACGTGCTGCAGAGGGCAAGTGCCAGGGCGCGCCTCCACCAGGGCACGGCCTTGGACTCGGCCTCGGGGCTCAGAGCTTTTGAGAGGTCTGCAGTCACGTCGGACTCTGCCTTCGAGGCTCCAGCCATGGGGGGAGCACCCCCACGCGGGGCAGCTGGCCCCGGCCGCCCCGGGCTTTCGGCCGCTAGGTCTGGACCGGAAAGACGCTCTCTTCTCACTGAGGCCACTCTCTCCCCGACTCCCTACTCTCAGGCACTCGGAGGCTGCTTGTGCAAGTGACCTCTGCTCTCGCTCTCGCTTTTTTCCCATCGCTAGAGGTACACGGGCAGGACGCCCTCGATGGGTGAGCGGCAGATGTGGCAAGGCCTCGATAACAGCACTGTTTTGCAATGGTTCGAGAGAGCGGCCTCTAAGCACCGGGCTGAGCCAGGTCCACCAGTCGGGTGGTACAGTCCCGACAGGCGGTGTGCCCGCACCTGAACCGGAAGAGGGGCGAGCCACGCGGCTCGCTGCAAGCTTTGTCTCGGGCGCCTTTGCAGGGCCACCCGGACGAGAACCTCGTTCTGGCAGATGGGGCAGGGCGAAGAGGAAGAGGACGTCGTGTAGCTCGCGTGACTCGCGATCTCGTTTTGACCTCGAGCTCTATGAACCGCAGAAGAACAAAAAATGCAAAAAACTCTCTCGGCTGGCAGCTCTCTGCTAACTCTGGCAGTTGGCCTGGGGCCGCCGAACCCAACGGAACAAGTGGGATCTGCGCCTCAGCCGCCGAGCCGCCGCTGCACATCCGAGCCGACCCGAACCGGAGCTCTGCCCCCCCGCTCTCGCTCTTTTGGCTCGGCTTCCCGCCAGCTGCGTTCGGAGCTCCTGGGTTCGAGCCTCAGCGAAAGACAAAGCCCAGCAGTTTCACCCTTTGCCCTCTCCTGTGCCTGGGCAGCTGCTCGCTCCTGTCGACGTTGTTGCAGCTCCTAGCCATGGCTTTTGCCCACCCCCCGGCCGGGCAGCGCGGCAAGTCCGGGCACAGCCTCCTGGGCTTCGTGGCGCGCTTGCAGGAGGGCGCGATTGCGCCCGAAGCCACCTCGTCGCCGACTCGCCGCGATCCCGCCGCGAGATGGGAGAAGGAGGAGCTGCTGAGCTCGGCTGGGCCCCCGGGCCTTGAGAGGCGCACTGCTTCAGCACGCACATCAAGAAGAGCAAAGCAAACCTCAGAGAGACCGAAACTGCCACAGCTCTCCAGGTCTCGCTCTTCACTTCGCTCTTCTTTTCGATGCGGCCTTGGAGACCTTCATTGAATCATACTGGCTACCACTTCAGCTCTGTATGATGAACGGGGTTGTTCGGCGAGGAGTGCAAGGCCAGCGCAACGCCTATTTGAGCCTATATTTGTGCCCGATAAACAGTGCAGGACTGGTGCCGTGCTTTGCAAAGGATGGCGGTTTCTATTCCGGCATTTCCACACCTGCGCCAACTCGTGCTCTCGCCATGCTGGGTCGTGGCCCCCAGATCTGTGCGCTTCCGACTCATGGCGTGGTCTGGGTCCCTAGCTCCTAGGTGTTCTTGCAATTTGTTCAAGCGCTCACACAATGCAGGCTCGCATCCGCGCCAGCTTCAACAACCACCCCCCGAACTTTTCCGATAGAACGACAAGCGAAATAAGCCTTGCTTGTCTCGCAACTCTCGCAAACTCTTACTCTCAATGCTCGACAAGCTTGGCGTCGCACATGACAAGAATGATGAATTGTCCTTGAACAGTGCGGCGGTCGCAAGCGAAAACCCCCAATGCATTGGCTTGTCAAGGATGTTGGGGATTTTCTGGGGGGCGCCAGCATACTTCAGTCTCCGTGCAGGATATACAATTCGAACTAGAGTACGAGTACGGCAACATTGATTGAAGACGCAAACGTGCTTGGTAGTGACGTGTCATGCATGCATACGTAGGCATTGCGCCGCGCAGCACAGACTCATGTTGCCACGATCGACATGGCTCAAGCAATGGTGCACAAATCGAGAAGCATAGGCGTTAAACTGCAGATGAAGAAGCGGCAAGGAATCACAGCAATCATCCGGGTCCGGGTGGATGGGGCCTGTTCGGAGCACGGTCCATGACTTTGCTTCTGAAGCACTGGATCCTGGAGCAATTGTCACTTTAGCGACAGGTGGATGAACTGAGGTGCGACCGCCTTTTGACTCACTCGCAGCACACACTAAGGGGCAGTTCCTTCAGGGTTCCTTGTGCCAGTGGCAAGATCAGAAAGCACAGTTATCACCAAAATGCAAAGTGGTGGCTCCACTCAACAGCTCCCCATAATTCATGCCGATCTTGCGTTCTACACAAAATGCGTAGCCTAGCATCAGGGCTTCCTCCTTCAGCTCTTCTTGGCTGAGGAGACGGTGGGCCGCAGCTCTAGAACGAGAGCGGCCGTCGTGACGCTTCAGCTCGCTCTTCTCATCGTCGATGTGTAGGCTACCGCTCCTCAGGAGGTGGAGTAGAGCTCCATTGCCCTTTGTGATGTCGGCCTTGGTGAGCATGTCAGCGGCCATACGCTGGTGAGAGGTCCACCTCACCAGCCTTCCTCCTCGACACATGGCGTCAATGATTGACGCCAGCTCTAGTGCCGTGCCGCGGTCCTGTCGGCTGGCCGGGTGGCATTTGATCAGCGCGTCGAACAAGGACTTCGCATCGGTGATGCCGCACTGTGGTTGCCGCCCAGACAGAGCGCCCTCATACCTTCTTGTCCCAGGTCTCGGCCTGGACGTCTCCATGGACCATGTCCCGGTAGAGCACTTGGAGCCACTCAATCTCTCCAAGGCACTGAGCAAAGGCTAGCGTCTCCGAGGCAAGGGTGGAGGTGACTCGTCGCTTCAGCTTGGACGAGAGCAGCGACACCTTCAGGCTCTCGTCGTGAGAGGGCATCCGGGCGCTCCCTCCGTCTGCCATCCACCTGCGTCGCTCATCCCGACAAAGCACATCTCCAACGGATCGAAGCGCCGCAGCCGGATGCCTTGTTTGGGGGTTGAGCGGAGATGCCCCACCATCTTGTTCAAGATGATCACGTCACTCACGGTGGCACGTGGAAGTCTGGAACTCAAGATGGAGGCCTGAAGGCCTCCATCTCGCGTTCCGTGAGTGGGCTATCCTTCTGGGCCCGGCGGTTCTTCGACAGGTGACCGGGGTTCAGCTTCTCCAGGACATACTTTTCCTGGCGCATGAACACATCGGTGATCTTCACCCGGCGTACGAGGCTGGGCTGCAACGTTAAAGTCGTCGACCTCCAGGAGGATCATGGCGCGCGGTCGGCTCCTTGAGGGGGTCCTGCTTCAAGAAGAGGCAGGGGAGCGATTTCCGGAAGCCAAGCTCGCCACACAGGAACTCCCGAACCATCTCGGCCCAACACACCGGAGCATCCTCTAATCCGTACACCGCCACCAGAAGTTCCACCCCGGCTCAGCGTCGATGCCGGGGCAAGGTTCAGCAAACAGCCTCCCAGCAGCCCGTTGCAGCTTCTTCCCCTGGCAAAATGCCGAGGCGACATCGCCAAATACCACGTTCAATCGTAGGTTCAGGGACGGCTGGAAGAACAGGTTGATGATCTCAGCCTGTGGGGTCGGACCAAAGGTGCGGAGGTTTTCGGAGTCGGGGTCGTCGAACTTCAATACACACCATCTCGATTTGTATGCGGCTCCGAACTGTTCCCGAAGCTGCTGCGCGTCTTTGCTGCGCCAAACCTTCACCGCGTTCATCCCCAACACGCTGTTCCACTCCACCCGGTCTGAGCCCTCAAAGCCCTTGAGCTCCTCCGCGGTGGCCCTCTTCATGTCGAACTCGGCGCTCCTGCACACCACCAACCAGGTCGGGCACACCCTCCTCGTTCTTCTCCAGGCCCCCCAGTCGGCAAAGTCTCCCTCACCATCCTCGTGTCGGGTCTGGCTCAGTTCCTCAATCTTCTCGTTGAGAGTCTGGCCGCTCGACGTGCTCTGTTGTCCCTCTCAGCCTTCTCCTTCATCTCTCGAAGTTGTCTGGGCCCGAGCAAGTGCTTCCTTCTGGGGCCGGGGCACTGAGACCTTCGGCGGCCATTCCCATCATGCCCGTGGTGAGGGCCGTGCACCTCCTCCTGAATCATGGTGCCCATGCCGTTCGTCACCTGCTGGTTGCTCTGGGCCATGCCGGTCAGCACTGTTGGTGCACTGGGCCATCGCCACTTGAGCTTGCCCCGACTCCACAATCTGGGTGCGGCGCTCCAGGGCACCTCCGGGGGCCTTCTTGCCCGCCTTGGTGGGTGGCTTGGCTGGGTGAGGCTGATTTTGGTTTGACAAAGCAGACATCGCTGCCAGGAGCCATAATGATTTGCCCCATTGACCACGGACTCGGCCGGGTGGTTGCATGTTTGGCTCGCCACCGGCTCCTGACTGTTAACCTGCTTGCGCAACAGCCGCGAGACGATCTTGTGTTCGGGGCCGCTCTCCATGTGAAGCAAACCGCTCAGCATGGAGAGGCTCGCAACCTCCTCGAGCAACAAGCTTCGGTAGACACTCATCACTCACATGCTCGGGACTCGGGAGGGTTCATCTCACAAGGGGTCTCGGGCGATGGTTGCACAACGCAGCTGGAGCACACAACGACTTCGGTGACATACGCTCTACCAGCTTCGGACCGTGTCTGTGGCACTTTCCCTCAAGCTCTTGCGCCCCACCCTCCATGTATACCTCCACGGCTGCACCAGTAATCTCAATGCCCAAATTGAAGGCATTCTCGGTGAGACCGTACTCTTTACAAAGGTGCGGGGGAACCGGGAACATTTCCCCGCTCAATATCAACAACCCGGTGGCCCGAACGCATGCGAATCATCGCCTCATTCACCCGAGCTCCTCGTAGTTCACGGTGTTGTGCTGCCGATCACCGCGCCCAGAAGCCCCACAGAGAGGAGCTGGGGCACGCCCTCCTTGATGACCGTGACCCTCACCACACCGGGCACGTTCGCCAAGACGCACGGGACCAACGCCTGATGTGCCGACGGGGGGTCGCACCCCAACCGAAGACAACGAAGCCCCTGAGCACGAAGCCTCTCGCTCAATTTCCGGAACGCTGGCCAAGTCTTGGGCCGCGCCCTATGTCCAGGCAAGGCCACTGCCCCCCACCGGACAGGTAATCGAGGTCCAGGTCGCGAAGCTCGTGGTGCTCCGCGCCAGTGTCCTGCTCGGCCGCGGCCTTGTCCTCGAGGAGGGTCGGGTAATCGAGCACCAGGTCGCGAACCTTGGTCGGGTAGTCCGGTCCAGCTTCTCCACAGCCAAGCCATCCCACCGAAAGTGTTGCCCGACGGCTAACCCGCGACCCGCGGCCGGCTGAACACCCGCCTGTCCTTCTTGCCCGCCAGCTGCCAAACCTTGTTCTGCTTCCACGTGCGCCGTCAAGGTGCGGTGCCGCCATCCTTCTCAAAAGCCGCCAGCTTTTCAAGGGCCACGTCCTCGTCAATGTCGTTCACCTCTGCCAAGAAAGCCTCCACCTCGGCAGCGGCGGCGTCGTTCGGGGAGGCGTCGCTCTCGCCACCGGACTCCTCTTCGTCGCCCGGGGGCATCTGCACCAGCTAAGAAGCTGCCCTTGCCCTTCGTGAGCGGCTCCTCCTCCACGTCCTAGGTCTTGAGGGCGCCCACCACACGGTCGAAGTCGGTCGTGCTGTTGGTGAGCGTCCGGAGGTTCTGGATGCCCTGCTTCGAAAAGGCCCGCCATCTCCTCCAGGATGAAGGCCGTGAGCGTTGACGGGATGTTGAGGTACTTGTCGGCGCCCGCGAACTCTTGCTCCCGACGAACCGCAAACTGAGAAAGCTTCTCCTCTCGCCGCCTTTGGCTCTCAAACCGCCCGCGATCCCGTCCAAGATGCTGAGGATCGCCTGCAGGTAGTCGGGGCTCGAAAGAACCTGTTCACTCACATGCTCAAAACGGCTCTGCAAATCCCAGTCCAGCTGCTTGCTCAGCTTCTCAAAGCGCCGCCAGACCGGAACATCCGTGTTCTGCTTCCAACGAATCAAGCCTTCTTCCAGAGCCGGTAGCTCGCCCAGCCACCCCACACCGGGGGGTCGCTAAAATCGCCCCACCATGGCCTCCAATCAATCAGCTCCTTGCCATCCCCAGGAAGACGATGATTGCCACTGACCGCCACTAAGTCCAGCCATCAGCTGTCCCTCCCGGTGGCGCCGGCTGTGCAGCAGGCTGAGTCGCCTGCCCGTCCCCAGTGCCATCTGCATGTCCATCTCCATCAGCACGCAGCCGCCTGCACCGCCGCGCAAGTCGGCCAGGATCCACCGTAGGAGCTGCTCCCACCTGTCACCTCAGCGACAGGTGGATGAACTGAGGTGCGACCGCCTTTTGACTCACTCGCAGCACACACTAAGGGGCAGTTCCTTCAGGGTTCCTTGTGCCAGTGGCAAGATCAGAAAGCACAGTTAACACCAAAATGCAAAGTCACTCAACACCAATCGCAGCGGGGGTCAGAAACTTGCCATGTGCCAGCTGCGCGACATGCCATCCTGAGTCTGAGTTGCCTGCCGGTGAACTTTTCATCCCCCGGCACGTCCGCACAAGAATAATTACCAAACTTCATTCAGTCGTCATCACTTGGCTGACATGATGGAAGACCACAAGGAACGAATTCGACGTTTTTCTGTCACCTGGTGTTACAGAAAGCTTGCAAGACTGTCGTTCGTTCATTCCACCGAAAAAAAATAAATTGAGATCGCCCAGCTGCAGAACCGGCTCATCAGCAAGTTCCGCACGAACGCACTGGTAGATATCATCGAAAGTACTGAAGCTCGGCCTCTGCAAAAGGCAGAACCACTGGTGAACCCCGAGGGCCTGATTTACACCACGGTGACTTGCAGCAGAAAGTCCAAACCAAGAAAAGTGGCACCAGCTTCTCCGTGACATTCTCAGAAGCTGGCTCGGCCGCACCCCAAAGCAGCCATCTCCGATTCAAGTGTGGCGTCATTGGGCTTGTTTTGCGCTCGTGTCCATGACAGCATCGAGTTGCTCCAGCTGCTCGCGCCCAAAATCCTCGTCTGTGTGGAGACTCGCTTCACCACCAGGAAGCGGTGGGCGATCTAAAGCCATGAAAGATTCTTCTTGGCCTGTGCAACGCAAGAAAACCAGCTGAAACTCATAGGCCACACATTGCTTGCAAGGAAAACTTGCTCGTGTCCCGACAGCCTTCCCATCACTGTCAAGTATTAAAGCAAGTGTGAACGTCGTGCTCCACAGAGCAACTCGGGTTAGCGAGACGGTTGACAGCCATGGCAGCGATGCTTGAGCCATCCCAAACTTCACGCCGTCGCCCATGACTTTTTGTTGACAAGGAACATGCCACAAAGAGCCGTGTCTTCCCACATTGAAGCAGCCGCCACACCACCTTCAAGCACGGAAAACCGATTTTCGGGTCGCGGGGACATTCCGCAGGAAAAGTTGCGCCGGAGCAACGATTGCCGAAAGCCCTTTTGGCAGATGAAGCTGTGCATCGCAAGTCGTGCAATGGTCGGCCAGATCAAGAGCATCGGCCCTCAGAGACGGGGAAGCCTCAGAACCCATCTCCTCAAATCCGTTGAAAGTTACAAGTTGCTTGATTCGGGAACCTCGCCCAAAAAGCGGGCGACCCGAGCAGCAACGTGGTCCACAACGGCATGCTCAGCCTTTCTGTGTGGCGGCCTCGTTCCTGACTGACGACCTGAGCAAGTTCAAGGCAGCAACACACGCATTTAGCAGCAAGAGGTACGTAGACTCCGGGACGTGCTGGCGTGCTGCTTCTTTAGCTATCCGAAAACTTCGAGGCTCCAATGACTTGAGGAACGCGGAGCCCAGGTCGCACCCGCCGGTTTTCCCAGGCTGGCGCAGGTGATCTGGAGAAAGAAGCAGTGTCCACTCGCCAGCCAAACCAAAGGAATACGTGGTACCATTGAGATCCGTTCAGGAGCTCGGCCGGCCGGGCGCAGGAGTTTAAAGCCACCATGGTGTACAGTGTATGGGCAGCCCAGACAGCGAGATGCCAAGGGCGTCCGCATCCTTGTCGAAGGGTATTCCTTAACGTTTCACGTGCTGCAGAAGCCTTCCTGCTCGTAGTACTTCCAGTGTGGTGGTTCAAGCCGACCGGTCGCAGTAAAGCGCTGCAGAATCCTACCAGGAAGGTCAAGCCGGAGCCAACCAAACAAAGCTGCCAAACAAGGTAGCTGGCCTTCAACGGGGTTGTTTTTTCAGAAGCCGGCGTGTGCCAACTGGAAACAAACGATGTCAAGCAAGGCTTGAAGCTTCATGGCCAATTCCTACCAAAAACTTTAGATTTGAGCATGGAGAGAGAGCTTCGAAAGGTTTGCGTGTCTTTGTTTGCAGTATTCACGTCTCGAACTTGCAGAATGCACAATCGCACATCGGAAGTCTGATGTGGCTAGCACTCCAAGAACCACCAGACATCGCAAAGCTCAAATTGGCTGTCGGGCTGTGGCACTACCTATTGCACGAAGACCTGTGGCCTGTGGTGCAAGAATACGGCTGGGATGAGTGATCCAACGCATATCTATGACGATGCATCGCTGGGTGTGGGCGCGGGCCGCAGTCGCATTGGCGCCCTAGTTAATGGGCGACAACACGTCATAGCATGGCGTTCATGTAGGGAATCCATTACGGTGTGGAGCGCAGTCGAAGCAGAAGTGGGAAATGGGCATCAAGGTGCGAGAAACGCTCGGGAAGCTCACAATGCCCAGGCCGGCTGCGACCTTGTATAGGGACAGTGCCGCGTGTCTGACGAAATTCTTGAAAGGACATCAAGACCCCCAGGCTACGAGAACTAAGCAGTTGGGCTTGCGCAGCAGTCAGGTTCGCGATCAGGTGGTCTCAGTATCGCGATTGAGTGCATGAGCGGTAGAAACTCCACCGGATCCATTGACCAAAGATTTTGGGGCGCAACGCCTTAGAGCAAGCAAGATCAAAGTTGTTCGGCGTTTACTCGAGTGTGTTGCGGGCGCAGTGCGGGACTCGGGACTCGACAAAGCTCTTGTTGCCGGAGTCTGCCTACGACGGGTGGGTCATTGCATTTCTCATGAGCTTCAGTGCTCACCAACAGAGTTTTCTTACTTGCTGCTAGTGTTATTTTTGTGGTAGGTGCTGGAACTGTAGAGGGAGCAGTTGACCACGCACCAGGACGGAAGTGAAGGTAAGTGAATTTGCGTCTGGAACGCCCGCTTGGTAGTGCTGTGCTTTTTATGAGAGCGTCAGTCAGTCCCCACTGTTAAGCACGTTTTCCCTGTACAGTGAAACCTGAGGAGGAGTGCATTCGGCAGTGACTTGTCATGCATGCATATGTAAGCCTTGCTTCGCAGAGTCTGAACGGACGCATTCGCACTATCCAGTGCCACTCGCAAATCGAGAAGCCTACCTTTCTGGCAAGGGCCTGGACTTGGAATCAAGCCTTGGGGGTGGCGGGGCCCGGCACACTAGTCACTCCTTTTTCGTCCCTAAGCTATAGTGTTCTTTGGAGCTCGGGCTGCGGATCTGAAGTAGCTGAGGTGAGATGGCTAGTGATTACAACTATCTTGATCCTGCGCCTTTTAGCATCCAAAATGGCGCTGCAGCAAACCAGCAGCCCCTTTCACCCAGCATTTAGCATCACCGATGCGCGCCTGCAGTGCCCAGGCCTTCCGCTTCTCTCAGCGAGGCCAAGCCTCGAGTCAGGCAGGGAGAGAGAGCGCTGGGTTCTCGCCTCGAAGTCCCTGAAAAAAAACATCGAGCAGGGAGAGAGGGCGGAGAGGGAGAGAGGGAGAGGGAGACAGCGGTAGCGGTGGCTTCGCCTCTGAAAAGCAGCCCTCTGTCAGGCCCGGGCCCCGGTAGCTGCAGTGGGAGCTCGGCTCGGTGTGCAGGTCGCCTAAAAGAGAGAGCAACAAAATCTGCCCGGGGGGCGCCGGTGTACTACTTACGCCCTTTTCAAAGGGCTGGCACCTCCGAAGTACCAGCAGATCAGGGCCCCGTCGCACTCCACGTCAGAGCCTACCGGAATGGGGCAACTCAACCTGTTGCAGCGCGAGACGGGTCACTGCGCGTGCTTCTTCCGGGCCTGCGCAGTCCATGGAGACTTGCACGTCCTGGGCCGCCAGGGCGATGTCGTGCATGGGGTAAAGAAGTGGTCCACGAGGAGACGCGTAGTCCAGTGCTTGGACCTGCCAAAACGAAAACCTAAATCGCTACGGCCCGGCCGCTTCCCTGCTCCCTCGTGTGGCTATGGGCGATCATGCAATGCTCGCCGTGGGAAACAGGCGTGTGACGTGTGTGTGTGTGTGTGTGGGGATGATGCTGATGACGACTGCAATTCCCCAAGCAGGTGCCGACGACGGTCGCTGTACAAGGTGTCCGCCCAAAGGAAGGATGTGCTGATGCTGCTGATGCTTGCCTGCCTGCTGCTTTCCTCCAAGAAACAAGTGAGGACAGTGAGGATGCTAAACATGGAAGCCGCCGAGAAGGGCGAGGTGCTGATGCGGATGATGCTCCCACAGTCCTAGCCGCGTCCTAGCCCTAGTGCCTGCAGCTTGCCGCTCGGGGAGTTGCTGAGGAGGAGCATGAGACCGCTCTTCGCCACCACGGCCACCCGTCCGAGGCCCAAGCCGGGGGCCCCGGCGAGCAGCCCGGGGGGCCCGCCGGGCCCCGTCGCCGAGAGCTTCCGGAAGCTCCCGGCGGTCGCAGCTGCGGCGCTGAATGCGGCGGCGGCGGTTGCGGGTGCTTTGGAGTAGTTCCATTTCACCTCTGCGCCGCCGCTCTCAAGCCACAGTGAAACAACCTCCTCCCCGCGGCACGTGGCGGCCTCGCCAAAGCGACAAGATGAGAAGGCTCTCACGCAGGCTCATCAACAAAATGCTCATACTAATGCTCATCCCTCTTCCAGCACTGTTCCACTTCGTGCTGCCCCGCTGCAGCACTGATGCCGTTGTCGGCATGGAGGTCCACAGGAACTGCTGCGCTCCAGGCTCGGGAAGTGCCCAAGAAACGCCGGAAAGGACCGCTGCTGGATCCTCACCGTGCATTTTCGTACATGCGGTGCATTCAAAGATGGCGCCCAGCGGAGCACAGAGGGGGCCTTGTCCGGTGGCATTTCCCAGCCAGAGCGCCCAAAGAGAGTCGTTGCACCTCGCCGGCCAGCTGTCCCACTGAAAGCAGCAGCCGCGCTTGCTCTTCGCTTTTTGAGCTCTCGGCCAGGCCAGCTCTGGCAGCCTCGGACTGCACGGCACTTCGCTCCATTCGCTGTGCCAAATAAGCGTAATTAAGAGAGCCGAGTGGTGGGCCACTGGCTCGCTTGCCGCCTCAGCGAGGGCTCAGCTGCTCGCCGCAGCGGACTCGACACCGGGGATAGGGCGGCAAGTCCAAGGGCTGGCCGCAGCCGCTGAGATCACAAATTCGGGTGCTGACACCCCAGCCATCCTGGCACAAGGGAATGCAGTGGCAGTGGGCAGGGGCTCAGGCGCTCAGGTGCCGACGCCCGCCTCCTCCCAGGTGCTGAAAGCCAGCAGAACACCTCGCCCAGCTCCTGAGAAGCGCCAAACAACTGCGACGATGCAACGGGGGCATCCGCCAGTCCTAGAGGCTCCTGAGGCTCCTGATGCTGGCTCTGCTGCAGCGAGTCGTACACCTCCAGAAACTTTTGTTATCGATGTCATGTCTGTGCTTCTTGGAGCCTCAACCACGTGCGGACACCCGGAAACTCTGCTTCCTGAACTCACCTCTTCCCCACTCGCTCGAAGAAGCGGACGAAGCGTTTTCTTACACTCGCGGGACGTGGCACCATGACGGGAGGAGTGTTCTGTAGCAGATTCCTACGAGAAGACAAGTGCAGCTTGACAGTGTCACGTGGTGACCTTTCCACCGGGGCGCCTCCTGGGCTCAAGACGCCTCCTTGCTTCGCCGAGGCCACCAGCAAGGGCACCGAACCTCCGCTTTGTTGCAACTTTTTCAAAAAGAGGGAAACACCTCTTGACTTTTTGTCTGCCATCTAACAGTATTCCGGCCAAGCTTATTTCCTGCGAGTCGCATGCGTCAGCGGCTCCACCGAGAAAATTCAAGGCGGCCTGTTCGCGGGCTGCAAGCGCAAACTTTTTCGACCTTCGCCCTGGCTGGGCCTCGCAGATGGAAAGGTAGAGGCTGCCATCCACTGTCCAAGCAACAGCTATGGCATCTCCTTTAGCAAAAGCCACAGCGTCAGCCAGGCCGTTTCCGTGCCGCAGAAAGCTCAGAGAACTGTTGACCACCACGTCGTGGGACGTGTCAAGCTTGCAGCTCTTGGAATACTGCTGTAGAAGAATCCTTGCTCCGTCCTGCAAGCTGCAAACTGCACCCTTTCACATATGAGCCGCTCAAGAGATCCCCGGATCGGAGACAAACGATGCGAGGCGAGAAAAGCGCCTGCTTGGGCTTTGTTTTGGGAGGGGGCTTTGGGGTCATATTGCCACTTCCTCAAACGTGGGCCGCGCACTGACCCAAGGGGTTCTTGTTGGTTCGGGCGAACTTCGTTTTGTTCTGTGGACCCGGGCTTTCAATGCGCAGTGGGCGGAAAGTCCAAGCGCTGCAACAGCCTCGGCAAACCGGCCTCCGTTTATCACCCAGACAGTCGGAGACAGACACAGACAGAGACAGGGACATACGGAGACGGACAGACGAAGACAGACAATTTTCAAACAGATTCACGGCGCTTGACAGAAATGGTCGACGGAAGTGTTCAATGACACAGAGCGCATCATTGATCTTGCCTAAGCGCGGAAGCAAGAACGATTAGGGAACTTTGGGCGGCTTTGCAGGGACGCAAACTGGCGATCCAGTCTGTGTCAGCACATCGTGAAGACCCTACTCGTTAAAGCGAACATTTCAGACATGGCTGCCTGACTGGTAGCCACGCCAGTCGCTCCAGCTCAGGGCCAAGCACAACGCCGTGAAGGAAAACTGTGGTGATCTCGCTTGCTTGTTGATCTGTGCCTGATCAACCCGTGGCTGCAGGCTTGCCGAACTCTGATTTGCAAACCTGGCTCTAGTTCATCAAATCAAGTTGCTGCAGCTGTGCATGTAATGCTGAGTAAATCGGATTGGTGGATTGGGTTCCAGGTGGTTCGCACTTTAGCTTAACAACTTCAAACCTGCAGCTCTGCGGGCACGCGCGGGCTCTTTCCCTGCAACCATGAACTGCGTAGCTAAAAAGGCACCAAGAGGCCCCTGCCGTAAGCCAGACATCACCGGGTGCTCGCAGATGCTTTCGTGCAGTGCTTTACACACAGACATCACAGCTCCCGGAATTTCGTTTATTGTATCTGATTGTATCCACGCTCATCTCTTTCTTCACGTTTCTTCCGAAGAGCGTGGGCTTCCGAAACGATCTGGTACTCACCGGTGTCCATGAGGTCGTACAAGGCCTCGAGGTTAGCACTCTTCTTGGTGAGACCGTCCACAACCATCCGCGCATGCGGAACCCATCGTATCTTCACGTTGATTCCGCTCATGTTTTGTCTCACCACCTGCATCTCCAAACCGGTCCGCTTGTCTGGCCTGTGGACCCCTTGCTCAGATGGTCGTAAAGAGCCCTTGCGTCGACGATTCTCATCGGAGTCCTCGGCGGCGATGGCCACGACTTTGTTCTTCTTCATCTGACTTTCCCATGAGGCCAAGTCAAAGTCCTTGTCCATGAGCCGTTATAGAGGGTGACGACCCCACACAGTTCTCCCAAACCTTTGGACAAACTCTGCGTTTCTGCCGCCAAGGTGGAGTTCACGACCTTCTGAATCCTCCCGCTTCTCCATGAAATAAGCGAGCAAGGAACTCTGCAGCTCTTCTGGAAGTCCTCGTGAAAGGCCACAATGCCGTAGGCGCCCTGACTGTGACCACCATATAAGCATTTGCAAAGCTGGCATCTGACACAACACCCCAAGCCAGCTTGTCCACGCTCACGGCTCGAATGTTTATAGACAACTCCGGCCGATCCTTCAAGGTCTTCACGGCACGGTTCACGTCGAGCATGTCCTGAATCGTAGGCTTCGGGAAGGAGGCTGCTCCAAGGGATGCCGCTGCGGCACAATCCGGTCTTCCTTCTTAGCAGCCCAGTTGAGCCCTCCCATAACTGCTCGCACTTGAGCAATCTCGGAGTCCGTCGCCATCGCCTTGACGTCCGACTTCCGACCCTTAGCTAAGGCCACGGGTTCAAGTCTCTCAGAGACAAACTTCATCATGTCAACTTCGAAGTCGAAGGTAGGCAGCTGTCTGAATGTTCTTCCATTAAACCCACACCATCAGACTTCCCGAAGCGAAACCGCTCACGTAGTTGAGCCATACGCTCTTCATGAACCTCATTTCCACACGTGACCAAATCATCCACCCACCGCGATCACACCGTCCAGCACTTCGTTCGTCCTCAGGAAGTAGATGGTCGGTCGAGGACGGACTCTTTGTAACCGAATGCTAGGATCGCTTCCTTGAGGGTCTGTCGCCAGTGACTCGGCGCATCGTTGAGTCCGTAGCACCCAGATATGATCTGGATCAGTTGTTCAGGATGCAATCCATCAATCCCACTTTTGGGCTGGCTCGCGTAGAGGTTTCCTTTCTCCCTCACCAAAAGAGATGACTGCATAAAGCCATTCTTGAGGTCGCCAACTGTTGCCTTGTACTTTAACGACGCAACGGTCTGTAAAAGGACGCCGAAGGAGGTAGAGTTCAACGTAGGAGCATAGCGTTCCAGGGTCAGAATGCCTGGATCTTTCGAATGCACCAACGCGACTTCCGAACGTCAGGGTTTTTTCTGGTTGTTCGCCAGGCTTCCATCTTCTAACCATGAGTGATGGAAGGATCCGCTGGCTTTTTTCCGGGTCATTCCTGATGCGCCAGGCTTCCTCCACTGACAACACTTTGACCGCATCGGTCTGAGCAACCTTATCCCACTCTTGCTTGTCGCTTATCCTCCAGCCAGGCCACTCCTCTGGCTTGATCTCATGCTCGAAAACCTCTCGTTGTCCACGGTTCTTGCCGCTGGCAAAGGCTTGAACATCAATCTCCTTAGCACTGAAGACCGTGAAGCCAACCCACGAGTAGTTCGTCTTGCATGGCTTCTTGCGATTCTTAAACCAATTGTCGCCATGGACATGAATTTCACCAGCTTCGTCCAACATGTAGGTCGCGCGGTACTTGAGTCTCCGAGGCTCCGAGGCATCAGTGCTCCGCGAACTTTAGCAGGGTTACACAGCTGCTTCCTCGGGAAGTTGTGTTGTCTGATCGCGAGGTCTTTGCTGATCTCCTCCCACACCTCAGGCTCCCAAGTCCATTTGTCGCCTTCCAGCGAGTACCACATGTTGGTGGATGGCTCGTCCTTCCGGACGGCTTTGCATAATCCGCCTCGTCGCTTCGTAAGGAGGAGCACTTCCATCCAACCTTTCTGAACGGGCACGGGCTCTGGCTCGGACTCGGTCGTTCGATCTGGAGCACGAGGTGGTTGGTCAGGGAAGGGATCACCTTCTCGCTCCTCTTCGCTCGGCTCGTACTCCAACTCACTGTCCTCCGGAATTTCCACGTCGCGTCCAGCCTCATTTCTAGGTCGCTGCCCAGGACGCTCTGATTTGACACCTCCACTAAAGCGGTCGAACCTCTCAGCTTCTCGATGTAGTAGATCAACCTCATCTCCCGGAGCTCCTTGGCCAGTCATGTCCCGGAAGGTCCTTTTGTCCACCTTAAGAGCTTCCAGCTCTCCCGCCAACAACTCCTTCGCAGTCTGCTCCTCTGAGGTGGCATGTCTGCACTGCTCAAAGCTTGCCTTCCAGAGTTCCCCTTTCATGGAGATCCACAAGCTTGATGTCTCAACAGCCAACACCAATCTAGGTCCTACCCAAACAGGCTTTCGACTCTCGTGGGCCTCTGGGGCTGGCGGTACACATACACAGTCTCGCCTGCTGCAAACTGAGCCTGCAATCTGCTCCTCACGTTCTTGGCCTTGGAGAGCGCCACCTCGGTCTGGGACTTGATGTATGCCTCCTGCGCCGCCGCCTAGATCTCCAAGCTCTTCTTCATCTCGCAGTCGGCGCTGGCCACGACCAGAGAAGGGTCAAGGCTGTCATCGGAGAGCAAGGACCCAGGTAACCGAAGGTTGTGGCCTGTCTGCCGCTGCATAGGAGAAATCCACTCCTGTTCCCATAACGGGTTTTTGGCACATTCCACCGCATACATAAGAGTCCTGATTTCCTCCCAGGACCCGATGTAGGTGTTCTCGCGAGCCTTTTCATAGACGTACTTGAAATGCGCACCCGCGCGCTCTGTTTTCCCAGCTTGCCGCGGCGATTGCGCCGCCGCGTGGCGTCTGAGTGCGCCTGCTTGGGATGCGAGGTCCGCAAATTGCCCACGAAATTCAGAGCCTAAGTCTGCGACAATTAATGACATCTGGAACACCGAAGGTGCGGCACCAGATCCTCATGAAGGTACGCCATGTGTGGGTCGCCTCTGCGGACTTCAATCTCTCAACAACCTGGTAGGAAGTTCCCCAAAATTTGACATTCAACGCTGGAAAGGTTTCCCTTCTGTTCAGGGCAGTCAAGAATATCACGTCCACACCCACCACACGACCAGGCTCATAGATCTTCGGGAGGGTTGCTGGCCTCGCAGGCTTCGGCTTGATCCGAGCCTCGCAAATCTGGCAGCGGAAGTCACGAGCCACATAGCGAATGATGTGCGGCTTGGCATTGGCCAATCTCAGGACCTAGCCATTTCACGACAAGCCGGGTGGCCAAGGTTGTCGTGGAGGTTCTTGACAAGCCTCTTCTCCTCCGCGTTCGGTTCCAAGTCGGCCTGCTCCACAACAGGCTCCAACCCGTCGTCCCTTTCGTCTTCATTCACTAGACCTTGTTCGTCCTCATCTTCCGCGAACACAAACGAGAAAACATGTAGACGGTGTTGTCCTGGGGCTACTGAGATCCCAACTTGCCAAGTTCCCGCAGGGTTCCTTGCGAAACCACATCAACTGCCCGCGAGGTAAAGGCGCTCACGACAATGCGCGCAGCAGCCCACTTGCTCGACGCATGCCATCTTCTCGGGTCAAACTCCTTCATCTTGTACTTGATGTTGCAACTTTCGCCCACCACTCGTGCTCCGTGCGCTTGGGCGCAACGTTGACTCTTCGCTCTCGACCCACAACTCACCGCCGACGTAGTTTCCCACGCCAAAGATGTAGTTTCTGGAATTGACTTTGTTGCGGTTGTCCTTGTGAGGGCGGATTCAGTCCCAGCGCAATGGACGACCAGGTAGCACGGGGACTTGGCAGATAGGACACCAACTCGTTGAGGTAGCGTGTGAAGGTAGGCATCTGTCGAGAAACCTTGGTGGTCCCACATTTTGCCATGCGCATACAGTCCGAAAAGGTGGTAGGCGCCCTTCATGTCTGACGCTCCTTACAACACAGCTTGGGAAGCTTGGTCAGAAACTTCTCTAGGGACACCATCGAGTAATCCTTTTGGTCTAGCAGACGATCAGCTGCTTCTTCCACGGCATGGATCTCTGACGCGGTCGCAAAGCACTCAACCTCTGATTCAAGACCCCCACCGTGCTCCTAGCTGACTTAATTCAAGACCCCCCCCCCCCCACCGTGCTCCTCACAAACATCAAAACTGTGGACCACCTGGCGTGCCTCCTGATCCTGATTCTGAAGAAGGCTATCAACGGCCTCCTGGTGTGCCTGTCCTGGTGTGCCTTCTGATTCTGAAGAAGGCTATCGACGTTCTCCTGGCGTGCCTTCTGATTCGGCAGCGAAGGCTATCAATGTCCTCGCTGGTGAATGGCTTGCATCGTCTCACCTCCATAGCGCACATAAGGAACTGCTCCGAATTCCCGGTCATCATACTCCCATCTGGCAACTTGCAGGTTCTCCTCGACATAGCTTTGGTCCTGCTCGGAGTGCAACACCACAAAGACACGACCATTCAAATGCTGCTGAACTCGACAAAGTCGGTGAAACCGCCTCCTGCACCTCGTTGTGAACCTCAGCCCCCATGTCTTGTACCGACCGCCCGCGCGCCTTGGGATGCGAAGATTCTGGAGTTTGTTAGAGGCCTGGCAGCTGGCATCTACATCGCTCAATTTACCGACGAGGCTTCCATGGTGATGTGGAGGGCCTGGCAAGCTCGGCCAGGCCTCTAACAGGCTCCAGACCCGCCATCCCAAGGTGCGGGGGATCCCAAAAACCCGCCAGATCAAGGCGCACGGGGGGCCGAGCCAGCCTCTAACAGGTTGAGCTCCATAAACCCAGCAGCGCGGGCTCTAACAGGCTCAGAGGCCCGGCATCCCAAGGTGCGCCGTGGGTCCATAAACCGGGCCGCCCGCCCGCCCGCCCGCCCGCCCAAGGCGTGCGCGGCCTCGCCAACAGGCTCCATATGCCTTTAACAGGCTCCATAAACCCGGCCATCCCAGGCTCGGGCCAGGCTTCTCCTCATCAATCTGTCTAGGAAACCAACCAACATGTTTTTCTCGCTGCTCATCAAGCTCCCAAGATGCAGAGGCTCGCGAACAAAATGTCCGAATCTGGGACCGCCTTGTGGTCGTCATCTGGGCCTTGGTCTGGATCAAACACAAGTTCTCTGGCCCAGCGCCTTCACTCGGCATTGACGATCTGGAATCCACCATCCGGCTCCTTCACGTACAGCTCATCCTGGGTCGCGGTCTCGTCCACCGCTATCCCATCGCAACAGCTCGGTCTTCTCGATGTCGTCCCAAACAAAAAACTCGCACAGGCGCTTGGCGCAGTGGAAGAAGTCGAAGAAATGTCTCCCCTTTTCTCGGGCCAGCTTTCTTGACCTGCCAGCGGTTGGCCGGTTGTTGGCAGTGGCACATCACTCTCTTCGGAGCCACACCCTTGGCATTTGGCTCCCCGTCGCCATTGGTCCCGACGCCATGGGTGACCCAGCTGATGTTGCATCGCCTCGATCTGCTTGATTCTGAGCTCCTCGGGGTGAGATAGGCCCATCGTCTCAGGCATAGGGCACAGTGAACATCCCTTCCGTATTGGCTCCCGCCACCTTTCAGCTCTGCTGCCGGGTGAGAGCACTGCATCACGGTCAGCCAAGCCGTCTCCGTGGACTTGCGGGTCTCCATAAAAGGCCTTTGATACTCTCCGCATACTCCAGCTGCTTGTCCTTAAACGTCACCGCGGTCGTAGTTGAGCTTGTCGGGGTAGAAGGAGGCTGGATCGTGGCCGGCAAGGACAGAAGTCCCAACCGTCACAAGGAGCCATCGGGAAGCCAGTCCCAAACTTTTCCACGGGCGTCGATCAGGCCCATGAGGTCGCACATCTTGATGATCACGCGCCACATATTCAAAGCGCACCTGCTGCGCATCTCGGCTCCTGACGTTCTCGCGGGATTGGCCGGATGACCCCGCTCTCGCTGATCCATCATCCTCTGCACTTCACTCAAACATGCGCACTCAGCATCACTTGGCAGAGACCAGCCCTCAGATGCAAACGACAACACATCCACTGACACGTGCCCTGAAGGAGGTCTTGTCATCGGAGTTTTCACCCCGAAGCCCTTGAGCTCAAGGATGTTGCTGTCCAGGTCCACCACAGCCCTTATAGCTGACGAAGCATCTTGATAGACAGAAGAAGCGGCACGTTGTCCGTCACGACAGTCAGCTCCATCAGCCCATTGATCCCAACTATTCCGACCGGAACTTCCGCAACTCCCAGCACTTCTGCGCGACCGCCAACTCCGCTAGCTTGAGCTTTCTTTCTGGTGTTCCAACGAAACTGAAAACCCTTCTCCCTGAGGGCCTGTGCAAGCTGCAATAAAGAGGCCTTGCCGATGAGGCCGTCTTGAACTGCGGTATCCACGACGCCTTCGTTGGGGCTGCTGCAGATGCCAATGAAGGATTCAACGGGCTCATCGGAAACTACTGGTTGTAGATGTGACGGCTCGCTACTCCTCTGTCTCAGCACTGCTCTCAAAACACTTCCAAAGGTGGGCACGTAGGACATAACATCCCGCTCATTCTTTTCGCCATAGAAGGTCTGCAGGGCTCCGCGAAAGCTGTTCTTCACAGGACCATCCGCCTCGCTTGTCTGATCTCACCGAAGGCGGGCAACCACAAAGCCTGAGTAGAAGCGGAGTTGGCCCTTGCCGCTGCCGCTGCTCTTCCCCCTTCGCATTTCCCAACGCTTCCACATCTTTCGCATCCCGTACGAAGCTTCAGCATATCCACATGCACTGTGGTCCCTTGGTGACGCGGTCCCGGCCCTTCATAGCCAGGGTAGGGCGGGACTTGCCGCCTCCGCTTCCTTTTCCTTTGCCTTTTCCACCTAAGGTAGAGGAGGAAGAAGACTTGCCCTGGGCTGCGGATATATAATATCCTCAGCTGTTCCGCTGCTCACGTAGGGAATGACGTACGTCCTGGTAGGTAGCCGAGGCTTCCAACATCTGATCTTCATCAAACACTTCTTGCTGAAAGCATACTCCATCCGGATCACAGTAGTCCCCAAAGGATTCGCGGCTGGCTCTGGGCTCTCCGTAGATGGCGCTCTCGAACGCCAGGGGCAGCGAAGACTCAAGGTGCGGAGAGACTTGATCAGTCAAAACCTTCACGAGGTTCTCCATACCCTCTTCGCAAGCGATGTCCTCGAAACTCAGGTTGTCTGCAGCCGCTCTCGCCGAGCCAGACAGCCGCCTGAGCAGCTTGACTCCCCACTTCTCCTTCGGGATCTCGGTCTCATACTCCCATAACTTCAGCTCCTTGATCCATCTTGGGAACGTCCTGTCTGGATCCCGACCGTCGTAGCCGGGAGGAGGGTCCCGGTCTCTGAAATATCCTCCGCCATTGCCACCCAACTCCTTGCCTCCTCGGAGCGGTCTCCCGGACCTTCGTGCTCCGCTAGGTGGTTCGCACTTTAGCTTAGCAGCTTCAAACCTGCAGGTCTGCGGGCACGCACAGGCTCTTTCTTGCAACCATGAACTGCGTAGCTAAAAAGGCACCAAGGGGCCCCTGTCGTAAGCCAGACATCAGCGAGTGTTCGCAGATGCTTTCGTGAAGTGCTTTACACACAGAAATCACACCCCTGACGAGGTGGCCTGCCATAAATCGTTGATCTGGCAATTTCACCTAGGAGCTCAGAGCTCAGCGTGACAACCTGTGAACAATCAAAGGGCAGGCACGGCGGCACGACACAAACAGAGAATCTCTTGACGTGCTGTTGCTGTGCTATCCAAGCGTATTGGTGATTCGTCCGTTCGTTCGAGAGGGCGCAGTGTGCGATCGGTCATTCAATTGTGACGGGTCGGCCGGTCGGCAGCACGAGATGCTCGTGGGACCTGCTGAGACCTCTAACAACGACTCCTGGCGAAGCACGAGGAAGCTGGAGGTGGTGGCAAGGACGAAGCTTCCGGCATTTGCGGGTGCTCCCCCCCACGCTTGGGAGCTGAACTGGAAGGAACAGTCAGCGGCCACCCCGGAGCTCAGCACCAGCGCCAGCAGCGCCAGCGCACATGCAAAAGAGGGCCTTGGCCACTGCGGCCGAGGAGGCATCGCCACCCGCTTCCGCTACTCAAGTCTGGGCTGTCAAGCTACTTGTAGCATGAGGCGTTCAACATCCGATTCTTGCTTGCTTGTCTATGCTTGTCGCGGCTCTTAAACGGCTTCAAAGTGTTTCAAAGAGCCAGAGCCAGGAAGTGCTGTGCAGCGGCTATGTGGCTCTGAAGATGAGCCAAGCACTTTTCCTCGAAAGGGACGGGCTGCACGGCTCCCTTTGGGAGCGTGTCCCGCCTTTCTGCCTCCCGTCAGCAGAGTCAGCAGAGGAAGCCATGGCGCAGCACCTGGACGCAGCAGCGGCACGTGCGCTGCGGCAAGGCCTGACGTGACGTGTGCCTGTTGTGCAGAGAGGCGCTCCGACGCCGGCGCGATCATCTGCTGGATCAGATCCATGCCCTCTGAGGCCAAGGATGCCGAGAGGTGTGGCTGAGAGAGTTTTGTATACAAGAGCCCCCGCGACGCGAGCGCGCGCGCGCGCGCCTCTTTCGGGGCACCCTCCCAGGCACTGGCCGGCTCGAAGCTCCAGGCCCCCTTCTTCACCTCAATTTTGTGCCATAGCCGCCCCTGAAACAACCGGCGCCCCGGCTCCCTCCTGGGCCTGTTTCAAAACGTCAAAGTCCGTGTCCCCGCTGAAGGGTGGATGCCCAGAGAAGAGGATGTAGAAGACCACGCCAAGCGACCAAACATCGACCTGCGCCCGCTCGGACTGCCGCAGGCGTCCGCGCTCTCTGTAGGGTCTGAGTACAGAAACTTGCCTTCTCAGTGTAGGGCTCCATCTTCCGGGTCAAGATCTCTTTGGCCACATAGGTCGGTGTGCAGATCTTCGTGACCAGGGCCTGGCCACGCCGCGCCGCAGCTGCCTGCACTCCGCCCCCTCTCGGCCTGGCCGGCCTGGCCTGGCCGGCGGAGAAGTCCTGGCAGAGGCAGAGGCAGAGGGCCCCNNCCCCCCCCCCCCCCCCCCAAACTTCCCCTTCCTTGCCCTTTTTTTTGGTGCGCGTTGGAGGCTCTTCTGAGAGAAAGCGCCTTGGAGGTGGTGAAGTCGATGAGCCGGATGGTCGCCTTGCAAAGAGGCGCGGCGAGGGTGAGGGCTTCCCGCTTTCCACCCTCCCCCCAAGACTCTCTGGGCACGCGCGCGCGCCTCTTCCAAAGGAGCCTCCAACTCCACCAGGAGGAAGTTCTCCAGCTGGATGTCCTCTGACAGAGAAAAGGCAGGGCGGCTCTCTCAGCACACAGCACATCATCCCAAGAAGACATCTGCTCAGCTCCCGGTGGCTGATCTTGTGCGCGTGGAGGCAAGCCACCTCGGCGAGACGGGCCCGTCCACCAGGCCGGAGGGGGGGGGGCAATTCGAACGGGGCCCCCGGCAGCATACGCCAGCTGCTTCAGCACCCGCTTGGCCCTCGCAGGGACAAAAACTGCGACTCTCTGCATGACTCTGCATGGCTTCGAAGATGCATCTGCTTTGGGGCCAGACCGGCAGGTCTGTCCGCCATCCTCGGGTCCCGGCCAAAGCGCCAAAGCGAAGGCGAGAGGCGTGTGACGGGGCTTTCCGAGGCCGTGACGACGGCGAGCACATCGTAGAGGCGGCCCCCTCAGACGGAGTCGCTCTGACCGCTGTCAGCTCTCTCCTCTTTGGGGCGCTGGCCAAGGCAGAGGTCCAGGACCATGAAGACCTCTTCTTTTGCCACTTTTGCACTTCCAGTCTCTCAGAGATTTCTGCTCTTCTTATGCCCTCATCGAATCTTCTTCAGGCGACCTACGCGGACCTACGGCCCTGTGCAGATTCCAACCGGTCTCTCAAGCCTGACGAATTGCCGCCTGCGCACGGCTATCGCAAATTGTTGGGTCACCTTCATGGCTGCGTCACCTCTTGTTTCCAATGCCCGAAAGCGACGGAACTCCGGTGCTTGCAGTTTGCAGGCTGTGATCTCGACAACCTTCTATGGCCGGGGGAAGCCGTTGCAACTGGCATTTACGTGATCGGCCTATATACGCCATGGCAACATTCAATGGACTTTACTGATCGTCCGGTGAGAAAGCCGTGTGTGAAACTGACCGTTTTGGCATCTGGCTCTGATCTCTTATAGTAGTTTGTTGCGGTCAGGCCAACGTGGCCACTCGCTGGCTTTGTGCCAATTACTGCCCTGCTGTTGCCACTGACACCGTGACTGGATCCTGTCATGTCTGAGTTGTCTTCTTTCTTCGTCTCCAAGTTTGCTCCAGCAGGGTCTCGCCTTCGATGATTCCCAGCCATCTGAACGAGCGGAAGCACCAACAAAACATAAGAGAGGTTTGAGAGATGTTGTCGAAGCTCACTGCTGCACGCGGCTCTAAATGCTCTAAACATCATCAGAGGAAAAAATGGTTCATCGATTCTTCTGGCATTTTACGGAGAAGCCCGTCGTTGGTCCGCTCGAACCGAGGTCTCTCCGTCGCGTACAGTGCCGCTTCGCTGAGAGCGCCGCCGCCGCCGAGTCTCTTGCTCTCATTCTAAAGCGAAGCCGAAAACAGCTGATGTGAGTTGTCAACTCCGTTGATCTAGTGAAGCCGGCATGCACAACCCCAGGGCCCCACGTCACAAGCCCATATAGGAGTGTAGTTGCGACGTAGTCAACTAGAAGCATACTAATAGAAGCGGACAGTGTCAGCTCCGTGTCTTCAGCGGCCTGACTTTCGCTCTCGAAGGTCTCGAAGAGCCGGCAGACGTTTGGATGCCTACCGTCACCGGTCTCTGGTCCTTTTATATGCATCGCCATAACGGCCATGTATATCTGGCGCCTGAGCTTCCGCATGATCTCGATCTCCTCCCACATCCCGCCCTGCGCGGAAAAGGCGCGCGCGGAGGGCGCAGGGCCGGGAGGGCGAGCGTGTCGGAGGGCGCCTCGTCGGACTTGGCCTCGATCTTGATCGCCACGGAGACGCTGGACCTCTCGCTGCGGCATTCGGGCTCCATTTCTCATACTTGGGTCTGAGATGGAGGCTCGAGGTGCCATCCTCCCCAAACGGTACTGGTGTCCTGTGGTCGCCAGCTGCCGCCAGCGCTCTTGCGCGCTCTCTGGCCGCTCTCTCAGGAGCCGACCCCATCGCCGAGGTGCTCGAGGATCTCATACACCTGAAAAAGAGAGCACCAGTGACCACGACGGTTAAATAAAGAGGGCGGAGGCTCAGCTCTCGCGAACTGGGAGAGGCATCAGGGGCCCCGGCTCCGATGGGGTGGCCCTGGGTGTGCCTCCGAGAGGAGAGGAGGGCACAGCACAGCACAGAGAGTGGCAGGGAGAGAACGAAAGAGGGAGAGCGAAAGGTGCGCGCGCGCTTCTTGTAGCTGGCCTGCAGAGCTCCCCCGGCTGCCAAGTGCTGCTGATGGCGCCTTAAGTGCTTTTGGAGCCGGATCCGGCAGAGTGCATATACTCACCTATAGACTTCCCCCCCAAGATGTAACTTGGGCGTGTATACCCTCGCAAGGCGTACAGGCACACGAGCACGCAAGTGTCTCTTTTCTACAGGCTGTCGGCCGTAGTCTTGATACTCTGCTACGCTAGAACATTGAGCACTCAGACATGGAAACATGCAAGTGATAC
>CAJNJA010031853.1:1533-30323 GCA_905231915.1 Symbiodinium necroappetens
TATATATATATATAGATGGATATATCTCTATATATATATATGACAACTTCCTGCAGACGAAGCGGAAGGTACAGGAACACGTCCTAAGAATCCAGCAGCACGTGCGGGCAGTCGCTGATGCGGAAGACACTCTTCCAGCCAATTCCCTGTCACATCAACTGGGCTTAGTATTCTCCTTTCCGTCCGTAAAAGCCCAGCTGCACGCAATGAGTCACTCTCCTACTACAGTTTTTAAGGAGCACAGACCTGGGGGTCTTGGACGGCAGCCTATACCATGGAGTAACGGTAACGTGGCTTCTAGGGTTCGCTGATTGGGAACATACAAACGTCTAATTACAACACTGGCCGGATATATCAGCTAAGAGTGCTGACTCAAACCACTGCGCCTGCTTTCGCCGTTAAGATTCATTAGCATTGTGCTGCGTAGCTCTATTCATGCGACTCTTCCGCTGCTTCTTCGTGTCGTGGCTTGTGGTAGAGACTCCGCGCATCGATGGATGACAACTAGTGAGTCTACTGCAACGTACGGCAAATCTTCCATCGCAGGGCCATCAGAATCTAAAGTTCTAAGGCTATCTTCGAATAGGGCAGTTTTACCTAGGGTTGAGATTTATTTCAAGCTTTTGGATTTGGGGTACTCCTTTCTGCTTCTATGCCCTGCGCCTCTAGACAACATGGCCCGAAGCTGCGCTGCCAAGAGAGCCTTGTGACCTGTCTGCCCGGCACCCTTCATGCTTGCGTTGACGTTGCAGATGGCTCGGACATCCTGCGACGGGGGTTTTGCGGGGTCACAGACACATTTCGGGTTCATTGGGCGCTTGCACGAGTAGCGATCGCGAGGTTTGTGGATTCAGGGGTCGAGTCTGCGTGGGTCCAGGCTTGGGAACGTTTGCTGCAATGGTGGTGATGGAGCTTCAAGCTCTACTGTTCTGATTCAGGAGCCGGGTCCTGTTCACACCCGCAAGCCCTCAACACTGAAAATACCGGGGCTTCGGGTCATTCTGTGATACATCAAATGTCTTGGCATCAAAGCGATGACGGTGTGAAAGGGGCTTCCAAGACAGTGCGGACACCCTCAACCCTCAACTCTAAACCCCTGAACCCTACAGCCGGGGATTCTACCAGGGCTTTGCGGTTGGCCTTGAGGTCTTAGTGGCTTGGGTCCTGGTAGCTGCGAGTTTCAGAAAGGGCAGGGTATGAGTCCAGGTCCGGTTCGATGTTGTACCATGTCGGGTTGCACAAGTATATTTCTGATGAAGCTGATCAAGCATGCTGAACTTCAGCACAAGATATATCTGAGAAGCTCTTGCACTAAACTCAAGAGCTCGGAAACCCTACACTCAAAAGTCCAGACTCTGCGATCCTCAACTACAAGAAATTTCCGAAATCCTCTGCTCCGAAACCCTCAAATTTCTCAAGATTCTCGTTTCTCAGCCCTAGGGTTCCGAACCCGCATTCCCGAAACCACACTGCTGCTGGCACCTCTCGAGACAAGCCAATCTCGTTGTTGGAGGTCCAAACCTCGCTTTGAGATCTCAGGGGTTTAGGGTTGGCAGGTCGGGGGTCGGGGGTAAGGGTTTAGGAATTAGGCTTTAGGCTTTAGGGTTTAGGGATATTTAGTGCTTGTTTTAGGGTTTAGGGATGTTTAATGATTTTTTTTCGGGTTTAGGGTTTCTGGGCTTATAGGTTGGGAATGTTGACGGCCAGGGTGGTTTAGGGTACATCGGTTTGGTCAGGTTCCTTTAACGGTTTAGGACTGAAGGAGTTCCCTGAGAACCAATACAGCCTGTTAAATCACGGACATTCCTCACACTTCTCTATTTTATGGACATCCCCTAGATGCACGGAGGGGTGTTAGACTTTTCAGGAGCCGGATTATGATTTGGGGATTTGGTTGAGGGGATCCTCGAAGACGTGAACACGAGACAGCCCACAAGCCTTTGCCGAATTCATCTTCAGAACATCCTCGCCCACATGAGTCCCTGTTCTGGGGTGATTTTCGAGGGTTTTGGCGATGCTTACCTCGAACGTCGGGACTTTGTGTTTTCCGGCTGAAGCACAGTTGAAAACAGTTGAAAACTGCGAAGTCATGTAAGGAGCTGACGTATGCACCAAGAGATGGGTCCACCTCCATGGACAGACAGAGCTCCGGAACCTCAACCTCGCTTGCATACCTCCATACACAGGGCTTCTTGTCAAAATCTCAGCCATAAACGCATCCAAGCAGTGAAATGTCACAGGGCTTCTTGCTGGGGCAGTTGGAGTTCTTGACTTGACTTCTACAACGAAAAAAAGTCGCTTCTTCAGTCCGGTATTCTGATTGAACGCGGCTATACGATCATAACATATGGTTTTTGATCTCATGGTCTTGAAAAGACTTGGGGGGGGCACGGAGGAGATTGCTGGAGATGTTCGGGATGAAGAGGCTCGGGCCTCAGGCTCCTGCTTTATGATGCTTTATGACCCCCCCCCCAACATGCAACACTCGACCCTTTTCACTTTAATGAAGGGATAGAGGACTGCCAAACTGGGCTCGGCAGTCCACATATACCCTAAACCCTAAACCCACAGTATTCCGAGCGAGCACTTGCGCACTTGTTGTCGTCGGCGTTCTGGATGAGCTCCCAGAGGCAATGACACTCATCTGCATAAAGGTCCATCGCCAGCCTGACGAGTCTGCACCTGTCTACAGCCCTGCAGCAATGAATGACCATGAGTCCCCGTTCATCATGAGTTTTGGCGAGGTCGATTGAGTCCCACATCAAGAAACACAGTAGAATCCTGAAGTGCCTTGCCAGAAAGGTAAGCCTTCCCCTGGGCTCCTGGAAAGGTTGTCCGAAGGAAGGCCTGCGATTCCGATAGCGCCATAAAAACGTCAACCCTCTGAAACCCAAATCGCAAATCGTCGGTGCATTTCCGGGACCAGTTCGGGGCCAACCCGGGGACCAATCCGATACCAATCCAATGGCATACACAAACAAAGCCACCCCAGGATAGAACCCCATAGCGACTCAAATGTAGGAGCCACACAGGTAGATGTGCGACGGGGTTGTGTCTATGGGCCGCAATGGCAATCGTATGGCTGCCCTACAGCAGACTGTGAAGAGTGAAACCTTGGTTCAAAATTTTCAGGAGGGACAGGTGGCAACATGTCAGGACGCCTCTCCACAGCGGCGCACAGCGACCTCTCAGCACACAAAAGTCCGGCGCAGAACGAACAGCTTAACTGCCAACAAACTTGCTCCAACAGGACCACTACCGTCGGACTGGCCAGCAACGCTACTGTCATGCTCACCATATCAAAACTGCAACGCCTGAGGTCAAGCTATCCATAATCAACCCTAATTAAACCACCTCGACATCTCTGAGCCTCTCCCTGCTCTTTGCCTGCGCATGCCGAGCAGTCCGGCTTTCACCTCATCTGTGATGCCCTCTTCCCATTCGCAGTTCACCAGCCTGGCAGAACGTTGAAACCAAGCACTGGCTAAAGATGTGTGTGTGGGGGCGGTGTGGAGAAACGCTCGGCTGACAGTGCAAACGAAAGCTTTAGTACGACTGCTGTCTGCGGGGTTCAGGCTTCTTGTGTTGCTTTTGCGAAGGCCTCCTGCACGGCCAAAACCTTTGGTGCCTACCAAACAGACATCCTCAACGCCTCAGTGCTGCATTTTCTGGGAGTAAAACCTGTCAAAACCCAAACGTGCAGGCTCCAAAGGCAAATGCAACACACAACAATTCTTCGACGATGTCCTGCAAAAACGTCACCCGAACAGGAACTACCTTGAACTTTACAAAGCCTTATCAGAGTCCTGTAAAGCACCTGTCAAGAAAGCTAGGAGCAAAGCTTTCCAACTGATGAGGCATAAAAAAGCCAACCCATGTAGAGGTTTCCTATGCTCTTTGCCTCCAAACACCTACTCATACTCTCATTGTTCAGGCAACTACTATACTTAACAACATAAAGACCTATGAATAGCTTACTCCGCAAACCCAGCAGTAAAACCACAATAATGGATCCAGAGTTGCCTGTCGGCCCGGATGCTTTCGACCACGAGCTTTGCTTCGGCGAGGACACCTGGAGGGTCTTGTTCATGCAGCATCACGAATGTATGTATGCCGCCCGCCAGCCAGCCATCCATCCAGCCAGCCGTCGATACATCAACCATCTATCCCCGAATTGCGGCTCATGCCTTCGAAGCTTAACATGTGATGTGTTACTGGTCTTATGATGTTTCTCACAGCCAGAACAGAACTAAAGATAGATCTTTGTCAACACAAGTGGCATGTGTTCTGGATGTTCATACCGGTGGTGCTGCTGCCATCTCTACAAATGGTAGTTGCTCTTGCAAGGGTTGGGTGTAAATGACTCGTTGCCACTACAAGTATCGACGGTACGTTGTCAGTATTAGTTTCTGCACTGCTACTGTGACTATGCTGGGTCATAAATACCGCAATCTTTCCCACCAACATTACTCGCCCTCGTGCCGTCTGAATCCTGCACCGTGTCTGAATACATGTCTCGCTGCTATTCTCGCCACAGGCACTGTCATCCAACTTCGGGGCTTCCAGCGGAGGCTGCTTCTTCGGAGCTGGTGCAGCTTCCTCCTTCATGGCTTCGAACCGTTGGGGGTCCGGGTCCAGATTTTGGCGCTTGGCGGGTTAAAAGAGTTTACGTGTCTGCGCTGAAAGGAGCATCTGAAAAAAGACCGCCGTCTCGAAGCCCTAAACCCGTGGCTGCACAACAGTTGTGATGGCTTCCTCTGCAGATTTCTGCGGCTCCTCGGAGACCCGAGTCGGCCTCAGGCTGGGCTTGGCTTTCTGCAGGCCGGACCCTAGGACTTGCAATGTGTCAGCCTGTGAAGGACAACAATCTCAAGAGGTGCCCGGGGGGGTCTGTGGTATTGCAATGTGCTGCAGAACTCAGGAGGTCAAATCTTTCAGTTCTTCCAGGACCGAGTGAGCTTGCGCGGAGAATGGCTTGAACCTATTCGGCGCGAAGGCTTTTGTCTAGTCGGCGAAGCAGGCACGGCACGAAGGACGTAAGTATCTCAAGTAGAGCTGTTTGGGAAGGTAAAAGGTCACGAAAAGTGTGTCGAGAGGAGTCTATAACGTGAAAACCTTCACTTGTTCGGAATTGATTGCGGATTTTAGTGGCAAGATTTTCTGGGACGGGGGTGAAATTCACAACAGTTCCGACACCTCTAAAGTGTGTGCGGTGAGAACTTTCACTGCCATTGACTGGTCTGCATTTACAGCGCTGGAGGAAGCGTCGATTGCCGTTGCGAAGGCGAACATTCGAGATCACTATGACGGGTTGTAAAGTGCCTCAGAACCGGCATCTCGACCAAGCTCCTTCTCATGTTCTCGTCCTATGTTGCAAGAAAATAAGTGCCATCGCCATAATCAACCAACGGCCGACTCTGTTTCGGCAAGGCACTGAGACTTGGCTTTGGGCACGTGCCTTGGCTGCAAGCTGTGCTTAGGGCGTTTTACGGGGATTGTTGCCAAGTAGTTTGCTTTTGCAGAGGGCCCATTTCCCATCTCGCTAGAGGCCAGAGCCAGGAAAGCATACTGAACCTAAGACAGTTCTTCACAAGTGTAAATCGCAGCATGACCCAGCCGAACACTGAGGGACACCTCCGGTCCGTGTTTTGCGTGGGTTCAGAGGCGGGTTGCTTGACTATGTCCGACCGAGTTCACCAATGTTTCAACCATGCTCGAACACGTACTGTTGAGTTTGTGTATATACCATGTTATGGTTCTGTCCTTTAGAGAGTCCGCCTAGTTGGCTATTCTTTCTACTTTCACGGAAATACAGATTAGCCGATGTTGGCCAATTTTTTGTTGGCACTTAGCTGCTCACGTATTCAAGGTATCATCCCTACGACTGCAAAGAGAAGCACATGATCATATCATCCAATGTCACCTGACTTTCAAAGAAATGTTCTGCCAATATTCGCGACATGGCAACTGACATGCAACTAGACGCCATGTGAGGATTTATGTTCCGATAGTCAATAGAACACCCGCGCACGCTTCAGTTTTGGCTAACAGCCATCAAGCAGTCAAACATATTCGATACTAAATTCAAATGATTTGTCACAGAAGCACAAACGCATCTGCGACAAATACGGTTGACATGTTTGACACTAGGTAATGAATAACATTAGCTGAAAAACTGCGATTTGGCAACAGCTGACAAATTGCTTAGACATATGCTTCTGCAAAACATACCCCCCCAATGTCACTAAGATCTCTCGTGATCAACATCTTGACAACGTATGCTACGAGCTCTCTCGCCATTCACACGAGACACCTTGCGTGCAAGAAGCTTCGCGCGAGAAACCAACGACATGACCAGTGCAATGGGCAAGAGAACCAACAAAAACAAACACGAATAACACACCCCTCTTCACAAGAGAAAATGAGGGGCCTACTGTGTCGGTTGTTTTGTGGCTTGTTAGACTATGCGCTTGCCACTAATTTCACTTTAGCAACGGTCCTGGGGCGACAGCTAGCCCCGTGCTGCAAAACAGGCTTTCTATTTTAAGAAAGCACCTTGGATGCTGCATCAGCCAAGCTTCGAGTTACTACCGGCACGGCGGGCGATCTCGGCTTCCAGCCGGGAGATTCGGTCCTTGAGAACTTCAAAAAGGGAAGGGTTTAAGGGTTAGGGTTTAGGGTTTAGGGGATTCGGTTCATACAGGTAAGGTCTCGAATTTTAGGACACAGGGCTGCAGGGATCTAGAGTTTCGGTGGGTGGTTCCATGCTCCTCATAGGCGAGGGCCTTCTTCGCACACCGCGCCTGGTCAGAACGGGAGAGCGAGGGGACACCTGGATCTGTCTAGGAGCCTCACCAAACAAGAAACCTCTTATAAACCCTTAAGCCTTAAGCCCTAGGATCCGTGACAAGGGAGCCTACATCTTATAAACAACATGCCAACTTTCTATCTATAAAGCCTACATCATTAAATAAAAAGAACATGCCAAAAGTCGGGGCTTCAGCTAAAACCTAAACCCCAAACCCCTAAACCCAAAACCCCTAAACCCTAAACCCTAAAAGGCCTTGCAAGGCTTCGTCTCCCTCCGCTGGCGCCTCGAACTCCAAGAGTTTGAGCTCAGCCTCCTCCGCCTTCCATTCCTGCACCTTCTGCTCCATCTGCCAGGGGCGATGGATTTTAGGGTTTCGTGCTTTTTTTGTTTATGGCTTGAGGGGCTTTAGGGTTTCGGGTCCAACTGGGGTCAGGGTCCAGGTTTGTTTAGGGCTTTAGGGCTTCGGTGCCAACTAGGGTTCAGGGTCCAGGTTTGGGATCACCAGGACTCGAAACTCCAAACCTGGGGCCAGCAGAAGCCAATGAAGCGGAAAGGATCCGCCTTGTCTGTGAAGCTGCGCAGACGCACGGACGTGTCCACCATCTCCTCAACATCCTGAGACGTCTTGCGATTTAGTTGTGGGCCGCACCCTGCAAAGCTGCAAAAAAATCGGAAAGCCAGAGTCGAGGCTGTCTGAAAGCATCAAGAGAACCGACTTCAACCTCACCTCACCCCGAGAAAAAACAGGGGTTCCTCCGCTTCAGGCTCTTGGTGCAATCCTTACAGGCACTCCAATCCTTCCATAGACCAAAAGTCTAAGGAGCCTACCCGAAGGGTCCAAGTACCTAAGAATTTATATACTCTCCCAAATAGTAACCTACATAACTACTATCCGAAACCTAAGTATACCTGGTCCTTTGGACCCTTAGGGCTAGAGCAAACTCTCATGCACTTCGAGCTTCGAAACCCTTCGAAGTGCGAAAACTTGGAGCCTAGTGGCCTAGCATTCCGGATGCTTTGACCGATGAGATTTCTATGAAGACTGACTGCTAGTTGGGCTAGTGATTATATATTGCTACCATACTACTACGAAATCCCACCCTTTTAATTCCTCTTCGGATAGATTTCCAGCAGTATGTATGTTGCATGGCTGTAGCAATGGTTCTTTATGAGGTTGCTTCTTCGGTCGCACCGAGTCAGTTAAGTGTTGTGTTTTTGAACGTCGTGCCTGTTGCGGATACAGCTGGCTGGGCTGCTGATGTTCTCCCTATTGCTGTGCTTGTCGTTGCGACCCCCAGTTTCAGCAGCATGAAGATGGTGGCACTGTTGGCTTGTGCTGCTGCATGCTGCAGTTTTACCTGGGGCTAGCATTGCAATTCTGCCAGCAATTGCTTGCGGCTATGAAATTTCCTCCTCACCTCGTGCGGCTTCAGCAAGGGGATGCACCAGTATCAACCACAGACTAAGCCCTTGAGCGTGGAACTTTCGTCATTCAAGGGCACCGAAGCCCTGCCTGACCTCTCTCCTACATCCTCCAGATTAAAACACACCGTGAAAGGCAGAATCAATCGGAAAGGACCATTGACTCAGGAAACTCAGCTACTTTAGTTCATCATGATCGTTAGTTATTATCTTTGCACTACATCCGGGCCCTACATGCCCCATGAAGCCGTGCTGGAAATCCGAAACAAAGTCCCCTCAACCAACGCGTGTCACTGGGCCCCGCGGCACAACAATCTGTGTCCAGCAGTGCCCGTGTCAGCAAATCGCTCTCGTCTGCTGCTACCTGCAAGGTGGCAGAAAAGCTATAATTAGTCCGCGCTGACAACATCGTCACTCTCCACTTCGTTGTTGGCATCATCATCGCCACCGTCAGAATCATTGCCGTCATCATCTGCCTAGCCATCGTTATCCAGCCCTGCGTCGCATGACCAGCATCACCAACCTGAACACAGCGTGCCATACATCTTGTATCGTCCGTTGCATGTTGTGAAAAGCTCCGTTGTTTCATTTCAGGCATGCCCTCTACCATTAGGTTAATGGCCGCCTTGTGTACTCTCCTTTTCCTTATGTCTGTCCGTACTTATCTGCACTGATACGAAAATCATCAGACACATGTGTCTAGCCCTGGCCTGAATGCGGAAAAGAAACTTCCGTCGGTACCTGATGACACATGTGAATTCTGGATCTTTGAAGCTGCAAAGCCCTCAACATCCCTCAACCCTTAAACCTTCACTTCTAAAGTCCGCAACTTCACAGTGAGCAATGCTCATGGTATCAATGATGACAGCGGTGCTTGCAATATCAGGACCAGCTATTGCAGCAAGAGTAGCAGCAGATATCTGCAGCTGACATGGTAACATAGTAGGAATGATGTAGATATCGTGCTACCACCAAGGAGCCCACTAGAAGGACTTTGCGTTGCGGAAGTAGCCAAAACCCAAGAGTTCAGGAAGCTCGACGGTTTCTCCCCTTCCTTCCTGCGGGTTGGGCACCTCCCAGGCTCCGCCCATGACAACTTCGATCCAGTCGAGCAAGCGCAACATGCTTGCTGGCTTCTCTTCCTGTCAAAGTGGAGCTGCTTGGCCCGGGGTTTCGTATATTTGTTCGCTTTATTTGACAAATTTTCATTGATGGACATCTCAGCACCTGACCTACAAGGTGGCTGCGTTGCAAAATGGTTGCATCGGACTTCCATTTGAGGTGGTGTTCTACGCTCGTTTTTGAGAATACCTCGTCCTTTGCGAATGACTCTGTACAAAGGCGGGACTGCCGCCTGTATTTGGATTGGATCACATATGTTAGCCACCATCACCATCCCCCTCACCTCTCCGACACTTCTTTCTTTGCTGCTCCTACCGCGTCCCGGAATGTCCCTGCACGTCTCCAGCATTGAACTCCTCACCGCTGCGCAGCAAAGCGGTGAGGTCCTTGAAGTGCTCGGCTATGGCCTCTGCTGCTAGCCGGAGTGGCTCGCTGCTCCTGCGGCTGATAGCTGCGTGGCAGGCGGGAAAATGGACAGTGACAAGCATCTCGCAGCAAGGCCAGGGTTGATAGCCTTTGGCTCTCAAGACATCTCAAGACGATGCACTGCAGAGAACGGCGCAGGTAGCAGATTTTGTGGACACCACCAAGGATAACACCGTGAGCTCTTGGACTGCAGAGTGTATTTTGCAACAACGACGCTAATATAGGCGCGTAGTAAGTAGAACAGCGTTTTGGTGCCCATTATGCGATAATTATACTAAGGACCCCCCCCCCNNAAAAAAAAAAAAAAAAAAAAGAGTCTCGGTAAGTATTTTAAGCTTCAATAGTATAGCAGTGCTCGCCTTAGGGTCCATAGCAGGGACGAGGACGACTGGGAGAAGCAGTGCTGGACGCTGTCACACACAGCGCGGAGCCTCGGAAGCAAAGTGCTTGAAGGGCCAGGTCGGCAAGCCGCAAGAAAAAAGCTTAACCCTTTTGGGGTTTAGGGTTGAGGGTTTATAGGGTTCATAGGGTTTAGGAGAAGTGAGGATGATATAGGGGCCTTAATAGTTAGAAAAGGGTTTGGGGGGCCCCCTTAGTACTATATTTACAACAAGAAGGGCTCCTAAGGAAAGATAGTGGTAAGTATCAAGGCCCCCTATATTATTCTACGGAAACTGCAAAGGCTGGAGTGTCACTCGACTGTGAGACTGGGGACTCTCCCCGACCGCTCCTAGACATGCGACCATACTGTTGGTTCTCTTTAAGCTCTCTTCTTCAAGAACCAGGCCCAAAAAAGTTCAAACTTTTTAGGATAGACCTAATAAATAAGCCAAAAAGTTTAAAGTTCTCCCACTGGCCATCTAAGTAAGTCCCCAATATAGTACGGCACCCTTGCAAACAGGACCCCAAAGGGGACCCTAATTTAGAGAACGATTGTTGATGATATGAATCCTGCATTACCGTAAGGACACTAAACTATGGGAATTATGGTATATTCCTTATTATGGGTAATGCAAGATTTATATCATCAACCGTAGCAACGGAGCAGCTCTGGGGTCACCAACAGGAGATCCGGGAAATCGGAGCAGGACATCCGAAAGCACTCGAAGCTAAAACATCAGGTTTGGAGATCGGACATTGAGGTCTGCTGCGGAATCCGATCCAAAAATTGCGCTCTGAAGGAATTCCGTCTAAGTGTCAGACGACGCACGAAAGTCTACATGCCTGGTATATCGGAATACATGGGCCCAAAGGACATCCGGACATACTGTACTGTCACCTGCCAATTTTGTCGACCTTGTGGTGATGCACGTGTTAGTTTCCTGCGCTTGTCATCATGGCTTCTGAAGTTGTGCCCCGGCTGCTCCTGCAACTTATTTTGTTAACAAGGTTGACATACTGTCTCCCTGCATGTATCTACTCTTGAATAGTTGGACGGTGATGAGAGCGACGACGGGGATGATCATGATGATGGTGATGACGAACCCTGGTGATGAACATGATGCTTCTCGTTGCTGCCTTTAAGGCTGACATGCCGGGCTCCCCACGTCGCCGTGGGTTCCTTGCGGACAAAGCCCAGGATCAGTTTCGACAGAGACAACATGTAGCAGAAACGAAGTGAAGCGTTGTTAGGTAACTTATGGTAACTTCCAAGCGAAAGGGACAGCGGGACTTACATGACACTGAGTACTTGGATCCGAAGGTTTAGCTGCAAAAGGGCCCGGCCCTGAAGACCGTGGCCCCTTTGTCCCCAAACTCAAGCTCCTGTACCTAAACCCCAAACCCTAAACCCTAAATCCTAACCCTGAACCGTAAACCCTCTACCCCAGTTTGCTTCCAAGCTGGAGCCCTTCTTGGAGGCTGTTGCAAAGAGGCAACTATCCTTCCAGTTACCGCTCTTGCATTGTAATCTCTAAAAAAAAAAAGCGAACCTGACCAAATCACCCGGTGTTGGCGAAACCGATGGAAGGATGCCCAAATCTGCAGCCGGATCCTTCTAAGACCCAGACCTCGAAAATGCAGACCAGCCCAAGCTACGGACTGACAAGAAGCCCTGAAACCCTGAACCCTAAACCCCTAAACCCCTAAAACCCTAAACCCCTAAACCCTACACTATCTAAACCTCCAACTTTATTCTGCTCTGCCGACGCGCCGGCCTCACCAGGCTGCGGCTTCGGAAGATCTGCGATGAGGCCGAAGGCCTGCGAAACACATCAGATCAGGGGCGGAAGGGCTGGGGTTTAGGGTTTAGAGTTATAGGCCATTATAGGCTTATAGGGCTTAGGGTTTAGAGCTTAGGGTTTAGAGTTTAGAGTTTTGGGTTTAGAGTTTAGGGTTTAGGGACATGCTCGCTTTTTGGGCACAAGTCCCTTGCATAGTGCTGAGGATCTCCCGCACGAGAATCACATGCAAGCTCTCCAGTGGAGGAGCCCAGCCCCCCAAAAAAAGTCGCAGAAGGCGACCCTAAACCCTAAACCCCTAAACCCTAAACCCCTAAACCCTGAACCCTAAACCCTAAACCCCACTAAACCCTAAACCACTAAACCCTAAACCCTAAACCCCTAAGGCCTAAACCCTACTCTCAAGCTAGGCACCTCGGCCATGATGATGAAGCAGCTCCTGGTCGGTGAGAGGCCCACATCAGCTCGCGCACAGAAGCTTTTGGGCTCTGAGTTTCAGGGCCTACAACAGACCTCCTGAGAAGCTGACTCAGACCAGTCTGCTCATGACACATGCAGGAGTGCCTGCCAAGCTTGTCGTCCAACAGCATGCTGTATGGCGCCTGCACGTGCACACACTCACTTCTGCGCTGGGTTCAGGATGTTGGGGGCGGGGGTAAACAAGACATCTCAGCGTTTCTCCTGAGTCAAGACCTGGTCGAAAACCACATCTCTGTCCTCTCATCTGGAGTCTGGTCAGGCGAGAAACCTCTCAGACTGCCATGCATGTGGACTCAGGTCAACCCGGGATCAGCGAGGTGTGTGGTTGCTGCCCGCCGATGTGACCAAACAGTTGCTGCCAAACAGCCGGCCCGCTACAGAAAAGCATTGATCCGCCCGGCCGGCACACCCATCCAGGGACTTCTCCAAGACATGCTACTGCTACTTCTCCCTCTTTCAAAAAAGCCCACAGAGCTGATCACCAACTTCGGGCTTTCACCGACCGCCGTCGCTTGGAGTTGTCACGAAGTCTTATATGTTCTGCAGGCTCATCGACAAGACAGTCGATGCGATCACCCCGCCCAGGATCGAGCAAAGGGCGCAAAGTGCATGTCCTTCGTCATAATATGGCAGTCCAGTCCATGAAGATCGAACACAAAGTTTCTTGAGTGCAAGGTTGCAACAAAGGCTGCTGGCCTGCACAGTGACTACCCAAATGATGATTGTCCTCCACATTCGCCAACCAATCTTTTCATCCGGGACGCTGCCCCTAAGCCAAGCACAGCTACTCCAAGCCAGCTGCACTGCTAGCAGTCCCACGAGAAGTCCAGACGTAGCTCGTAGCATGGCCTGAAGCTTCGCAGCTGTGTGCGCGACATCGGCAAAGAGCCATGTCCAACCAGACGAGACCGCCCAGCTCAACCAGCCTGTCGAGGTGCCGGATAGATAGCTTGGGAATGCTCGTCGCGCCAGGCCATCAGCCTTCAGCGTCCACTCGCAATCTTGCAGATGCCTTGAAAGAACGTAGAGATACTGAATAGATCCCACCATCGCTCCCGTCACGAGGCTTAGCAAAAACCTCCAGGCAAAGGAAGGTTGGGAGTTCGAAGCTCTTTTGGCTGGGCCGGAATCCGATTCGAAGCCCTGGCTCGCAAGACACACCTTCCCAACATCTGTCGGCTGCCGGTCCCTATGGACACCATGAGCTCGGAGGCTTCGGTGGCTCTGAACCAGCGGCTGGCGAAGTGTGGACGGTAGAAAGCAGATCGTGCCGGACAGGAGCAGTAGCCCAGACCAGCGCATCCAAGCTCCCTTCACAGAAGGCCTTGCTCTGCTTGCAGCCACTATGGAAAACTGCGAGGCGACTCGACACATGTTTGTGTCCCCTCGAATGCCACGGCTGTGGTAAGCTTTACTTCGTTTCGACGGCGGCAGCTCGGGTGTTCCAAGTCCCACAGCCACCACATTCCACTTCTCGGACATCCTACAGTGTCCTACAGATCCCAGAAACAGATGCTCCTGCGGATGAGGCTGGAGCCAAACACCTCGTTCTGGGCAGCATTGTGCGTTAAGGTCTGGATCCTTTCGGGGGAAGGATCTCGAAGTACTCTCAACCAGCACACTGTCTTGGCAGAAAGTTATCTCCTGATATTGCGGAATTCACGGAATACTACTAGACTTGCTAGACTCGACTACGAGCTATCAACACCATTGTCTGATAGTAGACTGACTACTGACTACCTGGTCAAGGCAGCATTGCCCTTAAGACCTGCCAGCACCAAACCCAGCAGCGAAAGCTCCAAATCTCACGCACAGAGTTGGCAGTGATGCTGTTGATCCGCATCGTGGGCATTGCTTTGAGGCTGTGGTGGCTAATCTTAATGGGTCGCGCCGTTCGGAATGATTCTCCTGCAGACATTTAGGAACGATCACAGCCACTCCACATCTTCCTAGACCTCTTATCTGTCTTCCCATACTACCGGCTATACATCAGCCTGAGGCCCCAAAACCTGGGAATCGAACGAAATAGCCAAAGCTAAGTACGCAAGATCTGTAGGCTTTCGATCGCGAGGTGGGTCCTGCTAATTTTTTTGGGAGTCTTCGGGACTCTATGGCCTCCGAGATCATGAACCGAAGCGCCTCTGCGCAGCCCTCGTCCTCAGACTGGCCAGGCCAGCTGCTGGTTTATAGCTTTTCGGCTAGGGTTTAGGGTTTAGGGTTTAGGGTTTAGGGTTTAAGTTGGGCCTTGGGAGAAACGCAACTGTCTTGAACTGTGTGAACAGGATCTTAACCGGCACACAGCCTACAAGACTCGGTGGACAAACTCAACGGACCAAGGGTCAAGCCACTTGAGACCTGCATTTCAGCTTCTCATCTCTGCAGCGACAGAACGCTGTCACCGCACTGTCCGTCAATTGAGCAACAATCAGCCTGGGGCACGATCCAGCTTTCGGGCTCGACATCCACTGCCTTCCGTGACTTCCTGCATTGCACCCACGGCAGCTTCAGGCAGGCTGGTATCCGTGAGAGTGGAACCTGGTGCAAGGTTCTTGTGTTTACATGTTCCCTCAGAATTGAAGCCTGCCGTTTTAGTTTTTCGGAGTGCGAACTAGACGCAAAACCCTCATCAGCCCTTTGCTGTTTGCATCTTTGGCTATCCTGGACAGAGAAATGGTTTCCTTGAAAGAAAAGTGCCCGCATGAGAGAGGTAAGGTATCTATACTGCGTGCTGAACCCCTCAGCTTCAAACAGCCAATCTTGCTGAGGTTTCGGGTTCAGGATCTGCAAGGCCGGCTCAGGATACTGGTCTTGATCATAACATTTCCACGACAGGTGCCGGGCCCATAAATGAACCAGCCACTCCACTGACTCTTGAGGCTTGCAGAAACACCCTGCCCACCCCTAAACCTCCATCGGGTTCTACTTTGCATGACATGTTCTGAAAGAGATTTAAGACTGAGAATAAGTGATTTCGAATATTCCGACGGCGATGATCGCGGTTACTGCCCTGAGCGGTCTGCGTAGAAAGCAGCAGGTATCGCAAACTCCTAAACCCTAGGATACTCATACACCTCATACCCCAAAACACACAGCCCCAAACCCCAAGACCCCAAAGCCCTGAGCCCACGAGCCCTGAATACCCTAAACCCACGATCATGGGGCCTCTAACTTCACATCCTCCCCTTGTGCCAAGGCTTCCCAGGTTTGGTCCTCAAACTTGTGGAGTCTCTCTGGCTGGGTTTTCCGGATAAGCACAAGGCCACATTTCTTGTTTTTTTGTTGGTGGTGCTCCGAGCCTCGTAAACTCGTCAACGACTATCGTCAGACATCATCAGCGGAGGCATAACGATCAGAAGACTGATGCAAGTGCTTGTGGCTGTTACCCTCATCCTTGCAATCACCTATCCATTTTGGATCAGGTCTTTGGATCGGACTGTCATACGGCACGTATTCGAGTATACATAGGAAGCTTCAGCATTAAGTTATTATTATTATTGTTGTCATTATTATTGTTACTATTACTATTACCATCATTATTATTATTATCATGATTGTTATTATTATTATTTTAGGGGATCAGGATCTTGGAAGCTGTAGCTAGGCCCGGCTGCGATTCAGGTCATGCCCGAGCCCACAGTCACGTGAAGGCTGTGCTGCATTATGACACTAAGGCCCTAAACCCCAAACCCCTAAACCCTATAAGCCCTAAACCCACTAAACCCACTAAAGTCATCTTCATGAATCGCCTCTACCACTACCCATCTTCGACCCAACAACCTAAGAAGCCTTCAGTACACACCCGACCTACCGCGGCGGCACCTGAGCAGCCTCCCGGACGCACTGCACCGCCGCCTCCATTCAGGACTCCGGCGTTGGGTTTAGGGCTTTAGGGCTTTAGGGCTTTAGGGGTTTAGGGTTTAGGGTTTAAGGGGGCTTCAAAGAGTCGTGGTTTCTCAGATTCCGGAGTTGGGGATGCGGGCTTCAAGCTTGGGATTCTCTGTTCAGCCCGCTTCTGTGATGAGATTGTGAACATGGCCGAGCTTAGGACGGAGTCGAATATGAAACACCTGAACTATGTGCTTTCGTTTGAAGTCGAGTGGGTCTACTGGAGCAACCGCACACCTGTGGACGTGAGATGCCACACCTACCACGACTGCCAGCAATGGTCGCAGTCTGCGCAGCGGTGCCTAGCAAGGCTCCCAGTCTCAGTGTTGCGTCGAAGATGCAGAGTATCCCTGACTATGCCTCCTTCAAAGCAGCACGGTAACCTCTATGACCAACTGGGCGAGTGGTGGCCACATGAAGGGCTGAATGGGCGAAACATGGCCAAGCAGTTCACCAACACCATCGAAGCTACCAGCAAGCCTTCGTGCCGAAGCTATTCTAGTCGAAGAAGTCCACATTGAGGCGAGGTATGGGCCTCGACCCGAAACCTAAAACCGGCGAGACAACGAAAAAAACCCTGAAGCCCAGCCGAAGCTATGACGCCCGAAATCGACAACTAGGTCCAGCTCGGGGTCTACCTTACAGACTTAGAGTCCCTTGTTTTCTCCAATACTTCTGAAAACTCCGGAAGCATCCCAACCCTAAGACTTCACAACCAAAGCGCTCTCAAATTTCAAGACACCTCTGAACTCTTCCCCCCCTGGGCCAACACCTCGCAGAGTATGGCAGCAAAAGTTTGCCTTGCATGGCACGTGCTCTTAGAGTTAAGGGCTTCGGGCTTAGGGCTTTTAGGGCTTTTAGGGTTTAGGGTTTAGGGTTTAGGGCTCTAAAGAGTTTAGGGCTTCGGTGGGTTCTTGTACTTTGCGGCCTTAAAAAGGAACTCGGGGTTCAACGCTGGGGGGCCATGGGGTTTTCCATCAAGCTTGCTGTCGACTTGACCTCCGATATCCGAGTTATAGGGTGCCCGGACGCACAGTTTGGGTGTTTAAGACTTGCACTGTCGAGTTGAATTAGGCTGGGCTTACGATGTATGGTTCAGCGCCGGAGGCCTGTAGTTGTCCTGTTCAGCCTAGTCAGAGCATGGACAGCATACAGCGCGCATTCTTCGATTACCCAAAAACCCCTTCGCGAGGCTTGCAGTCGCAGGCCCGTAACATATCAGCACTAGCAGCAGTGATGCTGTTGTTGAATAACCCTACAACCCTGAAGCCTAAACCCCTAAAACCCTAAAAGCCCAAAACCTGAAAACCCTAAACCGCTAGACCTTGTCCAGAACACCCTTCAAAGCTCAGAGTCATGAGCCGCTGGCCCTAGAGAACCAGGAGACTTCTCACTACTTCGGCTGTTTCGGCTGCTCTCCCACTCCTGCTTCGAAGCTGAAACACCTGCTATGCTTTTAGGGTTTAGGGGTTGTTTTAGGGTTTAGGGTTTAGGGTTATTTTAGGGCTTAGGGCTGCTATCCTGCGGCTGCCAACCCTTAGAACCCTTTGATGCTCATCGCCGTAGTCTCAGCCCTGCCAGGCCCGGAACCGCCAAACTCTCCCGGCTGGAGCCTCGACTCGTCGCAGTGCATGAAGCTCGCCCCGGCCCGCAGCCAGAGCTTCAGGCGATCAGGGCTTGGGGGCCACCACCTGGAGAAATCGCCCGCTGAGTCTGGGAATTTTTTCGGGGTCTGGGTTCCTTTCGGTTTCAGGTTTCAGGGTAGGGCCCTCTTGAAACTTACGGCTCCTGAGGTCTTCGGACTTCGGGAGGTTTGAAGCCTCTAGAGGTCGGAGCGTTGGAGTAGACCTTGGGGAGATGCCGGGCCTCCTGTCCATACCACCCCACCCATCAGAAGCTTGGTATTCATGTTGGCATTCCTGCTCGTGTTGGTAGCACTGCCCCTAAACCCTCTAAGCCCTAAACACCTGAACGCTAAACCCGAAACCGTAAACCCCCAAACCCCTAAATCCTAAACACCTAACCCCCTATAAACCCTAGACCCGTAAACCCGAAACCCTTCTCCCCCAATCCCCGAATCCGACCCCGATCACCCCAAAACGAACGATCCTGGCCTTCCCCGCTCTTGTCGCTCGGACTTCTTTCTTGCCTCCTCCTGGTGGGCTTTAGCGGTTCAAGGTTTCGTTCTTTTGTGGGCTAAACCCTAAACCCTAAACCCTACCCTAAACCCCAAACACAGGGTTTCGTTTTTGTTGAGGGCTTTAGGGTTGTGTAAGGGCTGCGGGTTGTCGGCTGCTCGGGCAGGGACTCGGGGAGCGCGGTCTGGGATTCGAGGTGATACCGCAGCAGAACAACACTGTACTACAAAATCCTGTATAGTTGTATATATCTTTATATAATACTATATGATTCTATATAGTTCGGTAACTATACTATATGATTCTGTATGAAACTACATATCAATACTATAAATACGAAATCAAGCTTTGCAATATCACAAAAAATACTAGACGACCCCTGATTAGTAGCATCAATATCGGGGCCTTAATAATTCGAATAGGGTTTTTTGGGGTATATTATACTATACTTATAATAAGGAGCCCCCTAAAGTACTGTTGATGATATAAATCCTGCATTACCTTAAGGGCCCTAAACTATGGGGAATTGTGGCATATTCCTTATTGTGGGTAGTGCAGGCTTTGTATCCTCAACCGTAGTAATTATTTGTAATTATTGAGGCCCTTATATAATACGGTTTTGGGGTATATTATACTATACTTATAATAAGGAGCCCTCTAAAATAGTATTAGTAAGTATGAGACTCTATATATATATATGTATATATATATACATACATATATATATATATATCCGTATATATATATATATCTCTCTCTCTCTCTCTCAAACAGAAGATGCCAGCCTCGGCTCGCGTCGCCATGATCTCCTCGGAGGAGTCCGGCTCTGCATCGAAGGCCCGGGTCTCCTCCGAAACGGGGAGGCGCCGGGTGCAAAGGGAGGCAGTTGGGGAGGACGGTGAGACGAAGAAACGGACCTGGGTGTAGGGTTTTTTAGGGTTTCAGGCTGAGGGGTGCAGAGCTTAGGACTTGATTGAGTTTACGGTTTGGGTCGAAGGAGGCGTAACTTGAATCTTTTGTGGCAGAAGCAGCAGAATTGCCTTTCACGATACATCCAGAGGAGGCTCTTCGGTTAAAGCCTGTGAAGGATAGATACGAAGTGCTATTTTCAAGTGCTATATCAGCACCAGTAGACGTAGAGAAACACCACCACGCTTTTATCGCATGCAAGACATGCACCCGTGACAATGACTGACCCGGGCTTGGTATAGGCTATTAAACCCCCCCCCTTCCCCAATCCCGCCCCATGAATCATAACACTTGCTTGCTGCCGAGCCTGTGGCGAGCCCTCGTCTTGGCCCTGCGGAGTTTAAGCTCATTTCGGTTTCCGGCTCAAGGGCTTCGGAGGCGAGGTCACCTGCAACTAAGCTACGTGTGGAGGTATCCCAAATAGGGGCACCTTCTGAGAGAGCGGTCTTTGGGCATAGGAGCAGTGGCTTCCTGGGGCTCCTTGCATGCATCCCGATTTCTGGACATGTTGGCTGCAGCTCCTCCACTAGTGTAGGCGAAACAATGAGAGTGTCGCGTAGCCTCGATGAGCTCTTTGCTCCAGCCGCTGACCCTGCAAGCCCTTCTTCGCAACTTAAACCTTCATTTCCCACCATCCAAAAAAACAAAAGCTGCAAGTCCAAAGCCTCAACCCCTAAACCCTAAACCCCTAAACCCCTGAACCCCTGAACCCTAAACCCCTAAACCCTCCCAAACCCAAGACCCCAAAGTCCAAAAGTCCCAGCCTCCATCTTTGCCGCCTCGGCGGCCAAGGCCTCCGCAACAGCCTCCTCCGCTTCCGCGATCTGCCAGGAATGCTCAACAACTGAGGCTTGGGGCTTAGAGGGTTAGGCTTTGGGATTTAGGGCAAGTTAGTTTAGGTTTTAGGGTTTAGGGTATCTAGACCCATGGGGAAGAAACAAAGTCTAATTACTTACGTTCAGTACCTTAATGGCATTGTAAGGCACCTTCAGGTTCCCCTGCCAGACCCTGGACTCGTCGATCGTAGTCTTCGGGTAGCTCTAAGCCCGTAAACCCAAGCCCTAAGCCTTCCTTGTTTGGGGGTTTCGGAAGTTTAGGGTTTAGGGATTAGGGTGAGCAAAAAACTGCGCCCAACCCTGCAGCGCAAGACCCCGCATAAACTGAAAACGACACATCAGCAGACACAACCCTTGTGCCCCTAAGCCCTCGGACTCAAATCCCAAATCCCTACGCCGCGTTGCGAACTCGTTAGATTCCAAATCCTACACCTCATTCAACCAATCCCAAGTCCTAGATCTCTTGATTTGAATCCTTTAGACCCTACATCACGTTGAATCCTCAAAAATGAACTTTAAGCCGCAAATCCTAAACTTACCTCAAACCAAACCCCTAAAACCTACATCCTTATAACTCTCTACCCCGAAATCGACGTTCCTGAATGAGGGGCCTCTCTGCATGTCAACGCAAGAAAACTCTTCTGACTGGAGAACGGCCAGCCTTCAGCCGCCTGCCACTGTCCAGCCGCGCAGCCAACCCGGATCCGGGGGGTCTGAGCTCGATCTCGAGGAGCTGGCAGCAAGGCTTCAGAGCAGCGAGAAGGGACTTGCCTAACACAAGGGAGCTTAAAAATGAATATATATATATATGTGCACACACACACACACGCTTAGAGTGGGCTTTGAAGGACACTAGCTGACTGCAACTTATACTAGCTGCGGAACCCGATACGGAATAGTATTGGCAATTTATACGCGGTTTATGACATCCGGCGCCTCGTAACAGTTTCGGGGGCGAGGGATCATTGCACATTCCAGATACACCTGCCAGAGCCTCGATCCGCTACACCTCTCAGCCTGTTGCGGTAGTTTTGATACAGGTCCGCACCACCTGCACTACAGCTTCTTTCACAGCTCTCCGATACAGCTCTCTGTTGCGGCTCCGTTACACCTCTCCATTGCAGCTCCGGTACAGCTCCGCTAAAGCTCCATGACAGCTCCGGTACTGCTCCCTTTCCCAGCGCCATTGGGCCACACCTTTAACATACCTTAAAGCCCGTGCATTCCAATCGTTGTAACAAAAGGGTCCTAGATCTTCCAAATGGTGTAGCGGAGGGGGTCCCACCTACTCCAAAACCTGCAATTTATAAAAAGGGCCCCAACCACATCCGGCACAGCGGGGGATGTCCACAACATGATCGGACTTACACCCAACGTTATTAGCAGACGTGGTTTTGAACAATCGCCAACAGCCGAGAACAACTCGCAGATGTTGGCTTTCTGGGGTTGCAGCTTCATTGATGCCATGCCTCCTTAAAGGTGTGAGAATAATTCGTGCGTTTTAGTCTGCACCTGTGTAGGAGTTTGGGGGCTTGTCGTTTATGCTTCTGTACGGCGAGCACGTGGCGAGGGAACTCCTTGGTTTCAGGGGTTCTTTCTGCAATCGTATGTTGTGATGCTCACTCAGGCGAACCATTGGTGCAATACTTTTTGTGCTGCGAGGTTGAGGCAGCAGGTCTCAGGGTGAAAAAGGACTCACCTTGCTCAGCACAGCTGCCTCGACTGTCACCAAACTCCAAGCAACTAACGCAGAAACAACTCTGACAACCAAACCACACTCACACACATCAATCCTCACCGAAGCGCCAACATGCAGATCACACCTAGAGGGGGGCTTCGGCACCTCCCTTGGGGAGAAACGTTCTCGTGCATGCCAGCGATCCGGTTCCTACTGGTCAAGTGCAACTGGCTGAGTTTGAAAGCGTCATGCGCTCTCCACGCCGAAGGTCGTCCCGTCTTGTGGGGGCATGAAGCCTGGAGCCTCTTCACCGCAGTTCTTCCCACGAACTTTCCGAGCTGGCATCTTCGGAGCAAAGAAGCTGGACAGCCATCTACTCCTCATCGTAAGTTTCACGGCCCAAGTCAAGCCAAATCCCCCCGCCACACGCCATGGGAGAGATTCCACAACCCGGGTTGCTCAACCACGTCAACCATGACCCCTGCAAGGCAGACCCAGACCAGCGTAAACGAGGCTGCACAAGAAAGCAATGCAATCCATCATCTGCAACTGTCTGTTCATGCTTGTGACGTCGAACTCTGACAGGAACTTCTTCAAGGAATCTGGCACCTCGTAGTTGGGCCCAGCACAACTACAGCAGCCCCGCTGCAACACAACGACCATCTCTCCCGGTGCAGGGGGCGGGAGGTTTCCCATAGATGCTGGAGGTTGCTCAGAAGCGGAAGCCAGCGACGGAGTCTTGAGCCGCAGCCAAAGGTTCAGAGTGGACATTGAACACGAAATGGGGGTTTCCGAAAAAAGGGGACCCTAATATAGTACCCTAAATGGTAGGATCCTTATTATAAGGACCCCAAAATAATGTACCTTTGAAAGTCCCAAATTGCAGAGTGCTGCAGAGTCAGGGCTGTGGAGCCGGGGAGGCGTTCCTGTCTGTGCGGCAAGGTACGGGTCTCGTCTTGGGTCCGATCACCCCCGAAACATTAAACTGCACAAGCATATTCTACTGACCTCAAACCCTGAACACCAAACATTAAACCTTTAAGAGTCTTGGCCAGGCTTTGGGATGGAGGATGGTTATACATGTGGTCACGGAACAGCATCTACCCTAGTTTCTCGGTTGAATACGCTGTTAACTCATCTTTGCTTCAACAACCTCGAACCGGTACTGTGCGTCGAAGGAATCGGATGTCAAGAATGCATGGAGCCCTAGACCTGCCATCCGGAGCCCCAGACCCTGCTGTCGAGCTTCTCGACAATGCCACGACCCGGCAGCCTTCAACAAAATCCCAACTTATCCTCGCAAATACAAGAGCTCAAGAATCAGATCAGGCCAGCGATACCCATTCCAGTCTATGACCGCGATCATGCTTTTTTGATGAGATGACAAACTGCGGATGGAGCTTGCCGACTCTGTTCAGGAGATCCCGATCCAATGGCCTTGCACAGCCTCGAGAGCACCCATCGGAGGAGTGTTCACATGCCGGGGAGATGAGAAAGGAGCCAGTGGGGATCGATTCAGCTCCAGCTTGCCGCACGCTGCCGCGCCACACTTCTAGCCCAAAAACGTGCGTGAACTTCAGGTTGGAAGTTGGAATTCAAGGTGGCACGTCACTGCAATCAGTCGGCCGTGCGGTCTTGCAAGATTTGCACCGGTCACTTCGCCCAAAGCAGTGGAGGCCACAGGAAGGGCAGCGCCAATCGCCGGGCCACTCCAAAGATGAGGCCACCGACGGAATGAAGCGCCCATCTAGGCCTTGCGGGACGCTGACCGAGCGGAGTTGGAACTTTCCGGCATCCCTACACCCGCGAGAACCCAACTACCACAGTCCTCCTCCGAAGCAGTTTCTGCAAACGTGTCGAGGCCTGTTTCGAGACTCCACCCCTCGGAGAGGAACTTGGGCTGCAGGGCCTTTACGAAAGCCTCACGCCAGCTTCGAAGGAAGGCCCGAAGTGACTCCTCCAGAGCTGGCCGTGGTGGGCAAACTTCGCTGCAACTTCGGTTCGCTGTTGCTTACGGTAGGGGCCTCAATAACTAGAATAGGGTTTTGAGGTAAACCATACTATATAGTTCGAATCAGGAACCCCCGAAACAGTATCGGTAATCATTTAGGGCCCTATATCACACCGCTTGGTCGGTCATTGAGTCATTGACGTCCCAGGGACTGTCCCTCGAGTTTTCGGTGCTTGGTTCTTATCCGGGGTTGCTTTGACGCTTAGGGCCTTTGGGTTTAGGGCCTTAGGGTTTAGCGTTTAGGGCCTTATAGGGTTTAGGCCTTATAGGGTTTAGGCCATTTAGGGCCTTAGGGGTTGGGGAACTTTGGGTCTGAAAAGCACCAGGAACACATCAGAAATACTGACTCGTGAAGCTCGCAAGCTTTTAAGGCCCGAAAGCCCAAACCACCATGCCCTAGCTTAAGGACTCGACAACGCTTCAGTGATCTCTGAACACGAAACGCAGAAGTACGACCTTAAGCCCCAAACACTCGAAGCCTCGAAACCCTGAAATCCTCAGACAGACAAGCCTGAACACAAGCAAGCCTGAACCACCAAACCCTACATCCGAACTCCCTCGCAAAACCTGAACCCTAAAGCCTTCAAACCCTAAAGCCGAAAACGCCAAGGCACTGAACTCGCCATTGCCTCTTCCACAACCCGTTCGCTGGGAAGGCGACCGGCACCAAGGCTTTCTGCCAAGATGAACGATGCCTCTCTTAGAGTATCATACACTATAACATTAATTATGGACTTAGGCATAGAGATAGATACAGGTGTAGATATGGATATAGATGTGGATGATTCGGATATTGCCATAACAGATACTTGTCACAGATATTATACATATTAAAGATGGTTCAGAGAGTGTTAGATATTATGGATGTAATTGATATTATGGATATTAAAGATGCTACAGCGATTCTAGATATTATAGATGTGACTGATATTCTAGATAGTAAAAATGCTTTCAAGATTGTATTATAAATGTTTCAGATATTACAGATATTATTTTAGATACCATAGAGATATTTGTAGAGATGGTATCGATATAGATGTTATAGACATACGTTCATACAGATACATACATGCAGACAGATATCGATATAGATAGAGATCTGGAAGTTTGGGGTTCAGGGTAACTAGGGCTCAGAGTGTAGGATTTAAAGCTAGGTTGGAGTGTTGAGGGTTTGACTTTTGAATGTAGGGTCTCGAATTGTACGTTGAGGGATTACATTAAGGTGCGTAGTATCAGATATGTAGTTGTCGAGACAAAACTAGGCTGTAGGGTGTCGAGTTGTACCTTGACTTGAGGGATTACATTAAGGTGTGTAGTATAAAATATGTAGTTGCCGAAACAAAACTGCGTTGCCGGATAGTAGTGCTAGGCTCCGGCCATCGGTGGGTTCCACTCCAGATGTTAAGCGACTAAGCAGTCAGTAGTGTTTGGTGTGATCACTATAGCTCACCTACTTTGCAGATGTTTGGGCTTGTAGTTCAGGGAACGGGATTTGTTAAACAGTTTCTTGGCCGCGGAGGGTGCAGTCTGTAATGGGTCGGGTAGGGAGCAGACCACGATTGGGACTAGAACGTAACTTCGCTTCGTGAGAGTGGGAGTCGTCGTATTACTACAAAAGCTGCACAACATTGCCTCCCCAAGGTCTTCCACGGCCATTCCCAGTCCTCGGCTGTCTTTTGGATTCAAAAAAGATGCAGCACCACAGAAAACCCTGCATCAAAGTTCTAGATTCAGCCCAAGAATCCAGCAGCCACTGCCTCTCGCAAGGCTTGCACTTTGTTAGGCAGGAAGGGCTTGGTCCCACCTTTCCGCAGCGTGATGGCTGCCTTCTTGGCAGTGATCTGGGCCTGCGTCAAAGCATTCTCGTTGGCATACAGCGACCCGGCGCGGAGGGCCCCATGGGCCGCTAAGAGCTCTTGTGTAAGTGACATCTGCGCCGGCTCGGCAATGGCTCGGCAGCGAGGGCATAGCATGACAACATCATGGCAGTTGTAAGATTTGCAAGCCTCTGGCAAGTGGGAAAAGAACACCTTCGGGACGATGTAGTAACGAGCAACTCCATAAGAGCCGCAGCCCACACATGCGTTCCTCTCAGCAGCATCCAGGCCAGCATACTCATAGTGGTCTGTTGGGGTGAAGTTGAGTCGAACGACTTCGACACCTCCCTCTTTGGAGATTGACGCCATGCCGCGTCTCACCAGTCCATCCACGGTGCGATCTTTCATGTGCATGAGCGGCTTACCGTCACTTCCAAGAATCGTTCGCATTCCAAACTTCGTTACGCAGGAGTAGGCCCCACAGTCCAAAGTTGCCTTCAGGCGACCGGCATCAGCTCCCGCAGATGGATCCTCGGCGACGGCCTTCTTCACTTTCCCGGGCTTCGGATCTTTTCCTGCTTTGTCCAAGAGTCCTTGGCACCAATCAAGCAAGTGCGCATCGGGTGGCTTATGCTTGCTGGCCAGCGCGGCTGCACAGTCCCGACCAGCCAGTGCATCCCTGGCAGCATAGGCAAGCTGGTCAGGGGAAAGCGGGCGCTCAGCCCAGTTGGAACAGCGAATGGATGCATCTTTGGGAAGATCCACTCCCAGCAGCTGCTGCGTCAAAGCAGCAAGTCCGATCGGCTGCGTTTGCCTCACCTCCCCCTCCCTTGCAGCCAACCTCGCCAGATCGACACAGCCCCGGAGATCGATTTGGAACTGCTCTTTTAGCAACTCTGCATCCAGACCTACTGCTACCCCAACCTTCAAGTAGTGCGGATCCTCAAAGAGTCTCAGGAGGGAAGGGCAGTCCTGCAGGTGAACCTCCGGAAGCAGAAGCAGTAAGCATCGATCAGCTGTCGCCAACTGCACAAGAGCCACTTCACCCTTGGAGCCCCACTCGGTGTCAAATCCAACGATAGTTGTCTCCGAGGTTTCAGAGATGTCTTTGGCTGACTGCTCGGCAGCCGATGAAGAGGTGAGAACAGCCACCTTCTCGGTTGCACCATTCCAAGACACTTCGAACTCCATCGAAGCCATGGCTCCAGCCACAGAGGCCGAAGGGAACTCTGATCTGATAAAAATGTGACACAGCAATCCGCCCTTTGCAACCGCGCTTTGAATATCTGCAAACCGACATACCATGTAGTTCTTACTTGGGAAGCAAGTTGCTGGCACTTTGGTTGTGGCTCAAAAAGGGACAGTCCAGAAAGGTGCAGGAACCTTTGAGAGATTGTCGCTGAGGGCATTGGGTGTCAAGGGGCAGGCTTTCAGGGTTTTGGTTTCAGGGTTTTGGGGTCCTCAACCCTGAATCCTAAACCTAAAGCCTAAACCCTAAACCGTTCGAGACAATGGGAGCGCTGGAAAGGCTCCAAGAGGCAGGCCTTCAAGGCCTGTTGCTGGATTGCTGCGATCTTGTCACAGAAGCTGAATGCTTGGTAAATCTCGTGCAGAGTGTACCTCAGCCACGAAGATGTTCGCTTCGGAGCTCACGGGTGAGGGCCTTTAAGCTTTCGTGGTTTGGGGTTTTGTTGCAGGTGCAGGGTTGCGGCCTCATAGGCTTTCGGGCACTTTTAGGGCAGAAGATTCAGGGGTCTACCGGGCTCAAGAGGTGATTGCACTGACGCCAACCCGAAGCCCTATATCCTGGAAACAGAAATTTCACACCCCTCCTGACACGCTAGCAACCTGTCATCCCCAATAGAGATCCTCGTAGAGTCCCATGGCCCTGAACACCTGGCAGGGCTGAGAGAGATCTCAGCTTCCAGCGGGCCCTCATGTCCAACAAAGGCGGCAAGGTCGTAAGCCTCCGGCTTCAACAAAGGGGCTGTAGGGTTACTAGAAGGGTACCATACGGGCTCCGATAAGGCTCACCGTTGCTTTCATATAATAATGGTTTGGTTACTTCACTGGGGTTTAGAGTTCAGGGATTGAGGCTTTAGGATCTTTGATACAAAGGTTCGGGTCTTCGGGTTCAGGGCACTCGGATTTCAGGGTCTGTGACACAGTCTGCGGCTCAGAGCTCGCGTTTAGGGCTTACGGGCTCTTGTACATCGGATTCCAGTGGCAGGCCCCTGAAGCTACATCGAAACTCTATGCCCGCCTTAACTCTAAAACCCAAAGTCCCAAACCTCTCTAAACTTCTTGAACTGCAAAGCCTTAGCCCCAAACCTCAAAACCCTTAACCCTAAACCCACGAACCCCGAGACACTTGAAGCCAACATGCTGAGCTAGAGACCACAGTAGCCAGGTCCCGCCCCGACTCCAGCGTGACTTTCGAAGACGTCCTCTTTCTTGGCTTCGGCAAGGGTTTAGGGTTTTCTGGGAACAGGGTTTAGGGTTTGCGGCGTGTGGTTTACGGAATGGTGGTTTCGGGCTTCGGATATGGGCTAGAGTTCCGGATTGAGATTGACATTGAAGCATTTGAGAATACGGTTCTTGTTTGGAGGCGTTTGAGCCAGCAGGAACCCAGTGCCTCAGGGTAGGCCTTTGCTTGGAATGCAAAAGCATATGAACTTGAATCAAGCTAGAACCACGGCTAGAATGACGACACTCTTCTGCACAGAAAGTAGCTTATCTAACTCAAAGCTTCTGAACCCGAACCCTGAGCCCCAATACCCCAACACTCCAAGTTCCGAGCACTCGTATAGGAGGCTTTTGGGCTCAAGAGACAGACAGACAGACACAGACAGACAGACAGGCAGGCAGACAGACAGGCAGGCAGACAGACATGCATCCTTCCTTCCTGCCTTCCTTTCGTTCGTCCTTGCATGCATACGTATGTGCATATAGACATATATGTATATATTTATATACACATAGGGTCTATCTATCTATCTATCGATCTGCCTATCT
>CAJNJA010031864.1:0-30322 GCA_905231915.1 Symbiodinium necroappetens
AAAAGTGCTGTAAATACCAGCATTTCCGACCACAAAAAAGCCAAAAAATAAGAGGTCTGGGCGTCGCACCGGGGGGGGACACCCTACTACTACTACTACTACTACTACTACTACTACTAGTACTACTACTTCTAGTACAACTACCTATGATAATAGTAATAACACTAGTAATAACAACAATAATAACAATAGTCTGAATCTTTGTCCGAGGTTTTTCATTTACTCGCAGATCAAGGAGTTTGGAGCCCTCGTCTTTGCTGCCACGATGAACGTGCGGCAAGTGGTGTCAATCATGGTCTCGTACGCCATTTGGCATCGAAAACTTCCGGATGTTTGAAGAGGTCTGTGCGAAGGCTGCAAGGCAAAGCAGGAGTCGAGCTAGGTTGGGGCTTCATTTCCACAATTTGGGTTTCTAAGTTGCCCTGCGGTCTCTTCGTTTCAACGCCCGGCAAGTGGGCACATGTCCGCAGCCTGGCTCGCAGTCGGAGAAATCCAAGATCAGTACTCTTTGCTCAGTCTTTGCCTCCTCTCCTCGGTCGTGAAAGCAGTTCGGCCAGCCATCAACGCCGAGGACCCTGTCGGGAAGTGCTGCTGCTTCTTGCCTGGTAGAAATGAGTTCCGGAAGTTTACGCCACTCGCGGACGGGGAGCCTTGCCCTGCGCGGGAGAAGTTGTCCGAGGCTAAGTTACCTCGTGGCTGTGCAAAGGAGGCGGGCGACGTGGCGATCGCATGCCAGAGCAACGGAGACAACAAAGACGGCGTACCGGATCGCGATGACATGTACTGTGAGAACTTCAAACCTGACGCAGATTGCGGCGGGATTACCATCCCGGATGAGTGGTCAAAGTGTTACAAGGGGACGAATGGAGGCCAGGTCAACGAAGCGTGCCCGCAGTGCCAAGGCGATCCTTGGAAGTCGAAAGGCCTTTGCTGAGGCTAAGCTCAGATCCTTCTGTTTCTATCTCTGCTGGCCATGCTCCCCAGGCTTGTCGACAAGTGAAGGTGATGTTACGGCTCCGGACAAGCCGCAAAAGAGTGATTTCACAGCAGAGGTTCAGCCTGTTCCGGATTACAATTACAGTTTTGTTACAGTTTTGACTCCTCACTCGGGGGGGGGGGTTGGCCGTCTCTTCGTTTCGTTTGAGAGGTCTTGAGAGTGTACATGAGCCAGCTGACATCGAAGCTGCCCGGCTCGCAGCTTTCGTTTGTGAAACGCAGAGTATCATATCCTTTTCGAGCCATGCATCGCGTGCTCTTTCTCTTCCTCTTCTCCTTCATCCTGGAAGGCAAGGCAGCTCGGCCAGCCCACAAGGCCAATGAGACCTTGGGCACCTGCTGCTGCTTCCGGCCCGGTACAGGGGAGAAGCGGGTGTACACGGGGAAGACATGCCCAAAGCGCCCCGACGGGTCCAAGGATCAGATGCCCCGTGGCTGTGCTAAGGGAGGGGTCGACACCGACACGCCTTGCCTTACACTTGAAGGCTCGTTAAGCGCTCCAAACGGTGTGCCGCATCCTGATGACCTGTACTGTGAGAACTACTTGATTTTCACGTGCGGCGAACATGAGATCAGCATTCCAGACGAGTGGAGAGATTGCTACATTGGGACCAGCAAGCTCCGGAATGGCGGGGGCCCGGCTGTCGACCCTCAGTGCCCGCAGTGCAAATTTGGATGGTCGGGGAAGAACGGGGGCGAATGTTGAACACCGATGCCCAACACTGACTTCTGTTTGTGCCATGTTCCCCGCATGCTTGTCGACAAGAGACAGGTACTGCCCAGGGCCACCGACGAGCAGGGAAAAAGTAGAGTGCACCTTTTGGTCCAAGGTTGATGCAGAGTTGCGGTTGTTTTGCTGTATTTTGCTGTACTGGGGCTTCTGAAGCAAAGCGAGATCCGTAATAGAAAAGCGCCCGAGGTGAAATATCACAATCCTGTGACGGGCTGGCAGATCTTGGGCCTGCTGCTCATCTTCTCGGCCCTCTTCTACAAGTCGCGTCTTGGCTGAAGCTTTGCTCACCCGCTGGCTTTAGGTCAGAGGTCCCCCCGCCCCCCCCAAACCCTAAAAGGACTATTTTGGGGACCCCGGTGAGATCTCGGTTGATGCAAAGCCTAGCAAGCCACAAAAGCTCGATGGGTTCACACGGAGTCGAGGTTGGCAAAGGACGCAACCGCACGCTGTAGGTTCGACCGTCACGTCGCCAACTGCAGGTTCAGGGCAATGATGGACGGGCCCAGCAAGGAAGAGAAGAAGCCGATTCTGGCAGATCCCGAACCTCAGGCCTGGCTCTTCCACTGGGAGTCCTTCCACCTGCTTGCGGGGCCAGGTTCGTGCTCCGCACTTTCAGGGCGACGCGATGGACAAGAAAGTTTGACGTACCTGTAGAAAGCGCTGCATGTACCGCGGGAGCAAAACCCTCCCGGAGATCTTCCATGTAGCTGGCCGTAGTCGCCTGGCGCACAATTCTGTAGAAGCCTCGTAGATGACTTTTCTTGCAATCTCGTCTGGCACAAAATGTGCCATCAAGGCTTGTGATCAGCCATTTGTCCCTGCCGGAACGAAGGCAGCACCTTGAGAGGCGAATGCTAAGGCAAAAGTGTTGCTGACCAACAGCAGTGGCACACCAAGAGCGTTTCCTGTCCGCACCTCACTCGCCGTGCACCAGCAGCCGGAATCTTTCGTTTTGCGCCATTAGTGGGTCGAGGGATGGCGCAGAACGGCAGCCCAGCAGTGCTGCAGGCGATTATTGAGGACATGATCGCAGAGAAGATACAGAAAGTGGAGGTCCATTGCTGGTGCTTTGAACTCGAGATGTGGCACCACCATGACTTACAGCATCACACCGCTGCTACCATGAGCAGTATCATTGGCATCGTGAGTCTGGCTTGGTCCAGCTCCCCTAAACCCTGAACCTTAAGCCCTCAACCCTAAACTCTAATCCCAAGCCCTTAATCCAGGAGCTCACCGAAAAGATTCAGCGCCATCAGTACCGGCAGCAGCTGGAGCAAGCCGCGAAGGCGAAGCTGGCGAAGCAGAAGGAGCCTGCGGCAGATGATGGGAGTCCTAGAGCTGGTTCGCATAAACCGGCGTACACCCAAAGAGGCAACGGTTACCTGTAGTTTTGGGGAGCATTGACCCGAAGAAGAAACGGTTACTGCTTATCAAGAAGCCCCAAGTGGTCAGCTGGAGCCAGAACGGAGGCCAGGACCCGTTCTATACGGCCACAGCAAGTTGTGCTCTTGCCATATCAGCCAGTCTGAGGAGCTAGAAATGGCAGCCGTGCAGCAGGCGCATCTGAACTTTGCAGCTCCTTGCTTTGTCGGCTTTTGGGGTGGTGAACTGCACTGCTCTTGCTGCTCCCTGAAGACGTGCTTCGATGCTGCACGTGCTCCGACCGGAGTTGGGAGACAGCCATGACACCCTTTCGGGACCGAGAGAGTCCCAGTCCAACCCGATTCCGCATCCAGGAACGAGCCGCAGCGCGCGCCGAGTCGCTGGCTGCCTTTGAGGTGCAGACCACGGGATCCCTGAGCTCTAGGACCTCGGCAAGTGTCAAAAGGCATCATCCTCTGAAGTCCAACTCTGGCAACCAGGGTCCCTTTTTTTGGGCCCCCAATACAGTAGGGCACCCATATAAAAAAGGGACCCTAGTTTAGAGAACTACCCACATGAGTACGATGCCCCTAAATCCTCGGTCCCACTCCAAGGGGCTGTGGCGGCCTTGGGGGTGTCTCCGTTGGCATGGACGGAGAGCAACAATGCTAGGCACATGAGTCCATGCAGGACATTGGGCATACTTCCTGGCTGCCCTGCTCTTATGACATGAATTTACTCGACTTAGTAGCTGTCCCTATAGTCCCTATATGTACCATTTTCCCCAAGACCCTGTTCTATGAAGGCTCCCACAGTATGTTCCTATGCCGGGAGGCTCGCGTCAGCGCCGCCGAAAAGAAGCGGCGCGCGGCTGAGGCCATCACCTGCCATGCGACAAGAACCAGTATAGGGTGGATCAGAAAAAAAGGGGTTTTGGGGTTACCTGTAGCCGAAAAGGCCTACCTTCTTAAGGGTTCCTTACTATGGTTTCTATATACAGTTCCTGAAAAAAGGTAGGTCTTTCCGGCTACAGGGAGGGTTTGGAGGGAGAAGGAGTAAGGTCGAGGCCCGAAACAGTCAGCGCCGAGCCAAACTTAAGTTGGTACACCAGGTCCGAGTACTTGGAGGTATAGACTTATAAGTATCGTAGCCCCAAGTAGGACCCCATTCAGGGTACTTGTAAAGTCTACTTATTACCCGCTTACTAAGTCTCTCGACCCTCCAAGTAGGAGAGAACCGCCGCAGGCCGAGATGGTGCGGAAGTTGCGGGAGCAGGATCTAGACGTTCATGCACGAATCCAGCCTGCTTTCACTCTTCGGCTGGCGCGTCGTGCTTCTTTTTCTCAGCGCCTCCATGGAGCCTCAGCTTTCAGGATGCAGAGCAGCAGGAGAAGGCCAAGCAGGCAGGAATGGCTCCTTGTGTAGGCCTGCGGGCCACAGCATCACCCTGGAGAGAAGCGCTCTCCCGTAGAAACGGCGCCAGGTCTCAGGAAGTCCTCCTCCGCGGTGCTGCCCTCTTGCCCAAATGCATAGCAAGATCATTGAATCATGGCATTTGGAAGAAGGTCACGGGTGAACGGTGAGGAGGCTTCATTGGAGGAGCCGCGGCTCGACAAGGGCAGAATGTGGGGAGACTCTGTGGGCCAAGCAAGCCACCAAAGGCTGAAACTCGGGAAAGGGTAGCAGCTCCTCAAGCTCATCGGACAAAAACGACAGTCCACGGTGCGACGGCAGAGGCTGAAGCTTCCTGCTAGCTCCCGTCTCCTTGTCTTTCGGACAACCTTGACCGTTCAGGAACATATGCTGCCCAAAATCAATCGTGACTACATGGTCGATTCATCGAATGAGCCAAGTGGAGCACAGTGGGTTTGTTTCGAACGGAAGAGCCTTATTCGTGACCCAGCCACTGCATTGCTGCTGAGACTTGTCGACAGGCCGAGCTTGAACGCTGTCGCATACGCGACCGACGTTTGGCGCAGCATCGACGTCAGATGGCCGAGAGGTGGCCGATCATGACGATCGTCAAGATGATCCTTGAAATACTGTGTGGGTGTTGCTGATGACGATGATGAGGACGATGGTGATAAAGATGGTAATGGTGACTGTGAGTATGACGATGATGGGCAGGATGATGTTGAAGTCAATGACTTTCCGTATTGATGAGGGTTATGGCAGGGCGCAGAGGCATATGGCAATGGTGTTTAGTGGCGGCATTGATGACGACGACAACGCCGACGATGACGGCTAGTGTTGCAACTGCTCCTGCTGCCACTACCGGGTCACCGCCACGATCAGAAACTCAGAAACATGAATACTGTGAATACCGACGCTGTTGGCTTCAAGAAGGAAATGAAATTTCCAAGCAAAGTAGAAAACCAGCGTAAGACAACCAACACGGCATGAGTTTTAGCACACAAGAGTGTCAGACGATGATAGGTCTTTTTGCCAGAGGGGGCGTCCGGGGTGTCGGCGGTACGATGACGACCACGACGACGACGACCGCTAACAAAAAAGCTACTGCTGCTGCTGCTGCTGCTATTACGATCAACGAAGAGGATGACGACGGCAACGACAAGGATGACGACAGCGAACAGGATGACGACGAGGACAATCTCCCGCCGCCGAATCAGAAGAGGACATGGGAATCTATTCCTACTCGTAACTAGAGTGCTTGCGGCAGTCGTTGTCATCAGCACCGCCGCCACTGACTGTAGGCCAAAACACTCGCCTGGAAGCTCGAAGTTCTGCACGGCGAAAGACACATGGGTAGCTCTCCAAAATAAGGTCCCTTTTTGGGTGCTTAATATAATACGGCTCCTAGTATTTAGGGTACCCAATAAGGGACCATAGTTTTGACAACCACCCACCTGAGGAACATCATCCTGGTCACTTTGGCAGGTTCCGGCGGCCTCCGCCGGTTCCAGTTCGGCAACAGCCGGAGGTTGCAAAGGCTTCGCAGCGAGCGCTGCGCTCTTCCTACAACATCCGGGATAATCCTACGTTGTCATTCCATAAGCAGCAAGAAGCACCCTGACCCAACTACGTAGTGACATACGAGCAGTACACCCTGGAAAGCCTTGCGCTTACGACGGAAGCTGCTAGGAGCAGCGTTGAAGTGATTTTGAAGCATCGTCCTACAACCTTCCAGCCGCTGGAGCGCTTCGAAGAAGTCCCGCAACTCCCCCCAGACTATAACTAAGTTCAAGTGTGTGCGGGGTTTTTGTGGGTTCGATATTCAAGGTACGTGGAGGCACGCTAGACAGCATGGCATCTTAAGCCCCTTCTCTTGCAGCTTCTTCCACCGGTTCCTCGTTGGGACCGGAAAAAACCACCTTCTGTCTTGCAGAGGCTTCCCAAATGGGTACTCGTACATTACATTCTCTAGTCAAGCTCAAAATGGGAGCTTCCGAAAATAGGGGGTACCTTATATTGGGGTCCTGAGAATAAGGATCCTACTATTTAGGGTACTATATTAGGGTCCCCTATGTTCGGAAGCCCCCAAATAAAGGTACATCTTCGAAAGTACCCGGAGACTTCCCCGGAGGCTACACAGCCTCGGCCTCGCAGTGCGCCGGCAGCCTCGGCCGCCACCGTGGCGCGCCGTCGAGGCCTTCTCTCTGGGTGTAAGAGTTGCATGTAGTAGAGGCTTACATATACGGTTCAGGGATCTATAGGGCTATATATAGGGTTGGGGCATCAGGTTTGGTTTTAGGTTTGAAGGTGTAGGGGTTTAGTGCATGATGTTTAGTGTTTGAGGAGGGGTGGTGTTACAAAGTGGTGTAGCATGGTTGAGCATTGGAGTACGGGGCATGGAACAATTATTAAGTGGTTGTATCAGTCTCGTGCGATGAACTTACAGACCAGAGGTACTTAGTTCGCGTTGCAGGGTTTGAGCGCTTGACAGATTTTGGCAGTCGGGCATGTGGGACAGGCCATCGGTAGGCAGACAGTAGCAGTAGACGAGAGTGTAGTTGAAACGGTGTCGGAACAGTGCATTTGCTGCTGTTCGCGCGCTTGTGAGATGGTGCTGCATGTATTTGAACTATTTTTTCAGACTATCATAAATTCGGCTACAGCTGGAAAGAAAGCCCAGCTGGAAACAAAGCACCATGTTTGCCAATAAACTGTCTGACTTCAGCCCCCAACTTGTGTGGCCAGGACGACGCTGAACTGACACCAGTCATCTGAGCATGATGCCCGCCATCGCAAGTCATCCGAAGAAGTGTCCAACACCACAGTCCGAGGTCTTGAAGGCTTTCAGGCAAAGGGTTTTGCCCACTAAAGAGCCGGCAGGTCTGCGCCTCTTTGCGGAGAGCCTGGATGCAGCTACGAGGATGCAAACGATAGATCCGTCCGCCTGCATGCCCACCTGCCGAAGCTATATACAATATGCAAAGCGCCGTCTAAGAGCTGCATCAACCAGCAGAGAAGCCGCTGGAGCTTGTAGACCATGAAAGCGGTAGTAGTACTTCGTCATGGGAATGAAAGATGGCAGGGGAGCGAGGGAACCAGCGCAGTCTCTGGTGACTCTGGTAGCCGGTGCAAGACAGATCGCAACAGGTTAAGCCCCGGTAGAACTTCAAAGATCTTCAGGGGTGGTAAGTGCACGTATTCATCGTCTGCTAAATGTAGTGTTTTTTGTGGTTGGCTACATCCATATGTGCAAGCAGGCAGGTTCTTGCCCCATCCATGCTTGTCGCCGTGAGTCTCGACGAACCCAGGCTCACAGCCGCTACTTGCTCCGACCGCGGACGGCTACAGGTGACCCCATGTCTTGCAGTGCCGTGCGAGCATCTGGAGTCAAAGGGGATTGCGACAGCGATTTGCCGTCAAAAACCGGAAGTCCTTCCGTTCAGAACGAGAAATTCCCATGATGCTCTTCTTTGCGGTGAGTTGAGAGGCCGGACGAGCCGAGAGAAGCCAGCAAAGTCTGGAGACTCGCCCTGCAAGATCCGAAGGCGCCAGGGCTTTGCATGTCTGCAACTTCCGCGCTTCTTGGAGTGCCCCAAAAAAAGGCCTCAGAGCGCTGCTGCGCTCTGCTGCGTAACCTGCGGCCGCAAGGCCTGCCCTGCCTTGAGCTTCGCGCTCTTCGCTGGGAGGGCTTCCGATGGCAGGGGAGAGGGTTGAGCGTCTCAAGCGGTCTTGGCGAGAACGGGTAGTGACGGGTAGTGCCAGGACCTGCGAAGACCCGAAGAGCGATTGACTTGGTTCATCTTAGTTCTGATCCCGTGGCTTCGAGGGAAAGTGACAGTTCTGCGGCCAGGTGGAGATGTGAACGATGCTGAACGCATGTTTCACAGCTTGGCTTCCGCAGTCAAGACGGCTGTGAGCCGGTTGCGGCATTCATGTTGCTAATTTGTAAAGCATGTTGTCCGGCACGATACAAACGCAACTCGTTAGATCCTTCTTGCAGCATGGGGCCGCATGAAAGTAGCAGGTACATTTGGCCAAAGGCCAAGGGTGAAACGAACGACGATGCCTGTGTACGTGGCATGGGCGATGGGTGGCAACCCTAAACCCCAAACCCTAACTGAAACCCTAAACTCCTGAAACCCACAGGTGACATTTCCCCTGCTGGTCCGAGTGTGAGTGCAAACCCTAGTCGGGACCTCCGGGCCTGGACCAAACAAAACCCAAAAACCGTTCAACGCGGTAGGCCAGGAAGGACAAGGAATTTAGTTTAAGTTACTTAAGGGATTTAATTTAAGTTACAAGATGGTTTCCTTATATATGGTAGGCCAGGAAAGTGAATTGCCAATAGTACAGCACCCTTACACAAAGGACCCTAATAGGGAACCCAAATTTAGAGAACGGCCCATACAACCATATACCCTACACCCAGGGCCTGTCTTAGCTGGACCGGACCGGGCCTTCCTCTTTCCTTCTCCAGCACTGAGATGCTCGGCTCTGCTTGGGGTACAGCTGAGGCAAGATGTGGAAACAGGCTTGGACCCACAAAGTGCCGCACCTAGTGTGCCAATGCGTCAAACGCACCCGTGCAGAAAATCCTTCTCGCTCTTGCTGGGGGAACATGTCTCCATGTCTTCTGTGTCACAACATGTCACAACCGATATTCAGAAGTCAGGCTCCCCCAAAAGTTTGAGCTGAGGATCGGAGAGGCAGCCCATGCTCATCAAGACGACGACGGATGAGAGCATGGGGAGCCTGCCCGGGTCTCATCGGGCAGGAAGCGTGCTCGAGTGCACCATTGTCGGACCCTTGAGGCCCTTTCCCGGGTCACCGATGCAAGGGGGATCTCCACTGCCCAGTCCGACGGACAGGCGTGAGTGTGATTCTAAAACCCTAAACCCTGAACCCAAACCCTAAAACCCCAAACCCTGCAATAGCGGCTCCGTTGCATGTGCCCCCTGGTGTGCAGGTTTATGAATTCCCCCGGAGGCAGCCTCAGCGGCTCCACGCGCAGCCCCCGGTGCATGGTAAGTTGACAGGATGGGCGGATGGACCTGAGAGAGTGTGAAGTGCGCTTTGTGGGCCTAGATCCTTCGCTCTGCGAGAGGGGAACTAAACCCTAAACCCTAAACCAAATGGCTCAAGCCATTTTGGCTCAAGGCTCAAGTCACTAGGGACGTCCCAGGTTCGCTGCCTTATCTCCCTCTTTTCTCTCCTTCTTCTCTCTTTTCGTGACCTTGAGAGGGATGATTTCAGGGCATGCGGCCGCTGCTCCCCATAGCCTTCCCGCTGGGCTAGGTCTGGAAGGGAGTTCTGCTTTTCCTGGGCTTGATGTGGAGCGTTTGGAATGCCCGCATGCTCGTCGCATAGCTGACAGTCAGGCTACTACTGTTCCCTTCGGTCTGGTAGGCGAAAGAGCTGAGCCTGTGGGACCTGGTGACCATGAGGGGGCTGAGACAGATAGTCTTGAGATCGATGAAGAAGGTGGGGTACGTGTTCCTGCTAGGACTGCAGCAGATCTGTCCACTGGGCCCTCCACGCCTGTCCCGGAACCTGTAGGCGGCGTGCATGATATCCTGCATGAAATTAAATCAGAAATTGAAGCTAATTCAGTGAATTCGGAGAAATTGGAGAGTGAGCCGCCGGTTCCTCGTGAGCCTAAGAACGAAGATGCCTGCAGAATCCCCCCTCGTCGAAAAAGCACGGAGGAACTGATCCCGGGGCCCGCTACCCTGGAATTCCCCTCGGCTGGACATCATGCAAGCGCCCTTGAGCGTTTGCTTGTCCGCAAGAGTGCGGGAGAGAGTTCCGGAAGCGAGTCATCGCGCAAGCCCCCCCCTCCTAAGCTTCCTCGCCTTGAGCCGCCCGGTTTTGGAGGTGAGCGCTCTGCTAAGGACCGCCGCGGGGCCGCCGAGTATTACGATCTGGACCCTCCTGATGAACTCCGGACGGCGCAGTCCCTTCCTGCCCCCCCGAACCCGGTGCGTGCCCGACGTGATAGAGTTGCTCCATATGAGGCTGATACGCCGCCCTGGGTCGGTGCATTAGAAGGACGTATTTTGGCGCATTTGGAGCCCCTTAAGCAGGACGTCTCGGATATTAGTGCCAGACACACTGAAATGCATCGTGAACTTGCCCAAATTGCTTCAGATTTCAGGGCCCAGGAAATCCGAGTTGACACGCATGACGCTGTTATTCGTGAGCATACCACCTTGCATGAGAATACGGGTCATCGACTGACGGCATTGGAACGTGAAGTTCGGGAACTGCGTGCTGCTTCACGGTCCCCCACTCCTAACCGCAACCCTCGTAGTCCTGGCGATCGCAGTCTCACCCCCCCCCGCGAAAGAGACGTGGAAGAAGAATTACAGCTCGTCATTGGTGGCTGGGAGGACTGCAAGAAAGACGAGGCTGTGGAGGAGGCTAAAGCCATTTTTGAGGCAGTTCAGCTGCCCAATGTTTGGCAAGAGATTTGGTCGTCCTATTCCCGTACTTCGCATGTGCGGGTAATTCTCTCATTCCCTGAGCACTGCAAGAAGCTTCCCCAACAGCGAGCTTTTCAGACTGAGGTTCTAGAGAAACTTAAAAAGCGCAAGTGGTCCAGCAACATCCCCGGCAATGAAGGGCGCACCATTTGGATTCAGAGGCACCGTAACCCCGAGGACCGTGCTAAAATTCGAGCTATCGTAAGCGTCAAAGAGTTCATCGACCAACTCACTTTCGGCAATGGCCTTCGTAAAAGGCACGCAGAGATTGACTGGAGGGGGAAACTTTTCGTCGATAACACTAACATCCTCGGTCATCCCCAACAAGTTGACTTGAAGGACCACGACCTTCCTCTTACTGATAGCCGTGGCAACCACTCGGGCTGGTTTATCCAGGCTGAGAAGTTCTCGCGCGCCACAGGACATCCCCCTGAGACCCTAGAGAGCCTTTGGCAATCCAGGACAACATCGCGCCCGTAGGGGTGCGCACCCTGCCACTCTGAGACACTGTATCTCAGGACCTGGAACTTGAGGGGCAAATCCCTTGATGATGTTTCGGATACCTGGGATCTTCTGGGTGGTGAGGGAATTCAGTTTTTTGCATTTCAGGAAGTCGGGGGTCTTAAGGACCTTCCCCTGCAAGGTTGGGATCAAAAAGAGACCCGACTGGGCAAATCTTCCTTCATGACTTTCTATTGCTCCCCACCCGATAGTTTCAGAGGCACTGTCGTTGGAATTCCCCTCGGAGACCTGCAGCATGTAATTAAAGTTGTTCCTCTCCAGACAGGTTTGGCCGTTGTCATTCAACGAGGAGGGTGCAAGGAATTCATAATTAGTTTGCACCTGCCCCACAGACAGCGCAAAGATTGCTTGCGAGTGTGGCATGAACAGCTCGAGCAGCTCCGGAATTTGTTGCATGGGGTTCGCTTTTCGGACGATGTGTTCTTGTTGTCTGACCTCAACATTGACCTCCAGGCCCTAGACATGGAAAACAATGATGAAAGGCGGGTTTTGCTTGAGGGTTTTGTGCGGCATTTTGGTCTTGACAGGATGTATCCCTCCATCCCAACTTGGAGAAATACGAGAGGAGCTCAGTCCACCATCGACTACATTTTCTACCCATTAGGATCCTTAATTTCGCATGCTACATTCTGAGGTGTGCGAAGAGTCGGATGTGCTCCTCAACTCAGACCATCGTTGCTGCGCGATTGGGATTAGGAAACATTTCGAAGCCCCCGGGGGTAGAAATGCTCGCTACTCCCCTAACAAAGAGCGAAACAAGTGTGGCAAGTGGAGGGTCAACTTGACTCAGGCGGAAGAATTTTCTTCTGGTTTGGCAGAACAGCTTGAACTGCTGGACTGCCCTCTGTCCATGGAACATATTGCGCGGCTAAGCGACAAAGCCTGCTACCGCCCCAGGTCTTATCGGTACCAAGATAGTCCTGATCTAAAGGCTCTGATTGCTGAAAGAAGGACGGCCACTGGCGCGCATGCCAGACAACTGGGTCAGGCGATTGTCAAAGCCCGCTCTATTGCAAAGAAGGCATGGCTCACGTCAATTCTCGAAAAAGGGGCAGCCGGCGACTTCCATGCCATCAGCTTTTTCAAGCGTCGGCAATCGACTAAGGCGACGCATGGAGGCTATATCATGAGAGCGGGAGGCCTCCATAAGGCAGTCTCCGACCTTAAACAATTCTATGCCAGGAAGTATACCCCCACTGATCCCAAGCCCTCAGGTTTTGCCCTCAGCCTGTATACCAGTTCTGTGGGTGAAGTCCCCAACGCCGAGCCCTTCCAGGTGGAGGAAGTGCAACGAATCCTTGACACCACTAAGGCAGGCAAGAGCTCGGGGGCCGATGGAATCCCTTATGAATTAATGCATTCTATTTTGCAATCATCCCTGCAGTGCAAATTCATTGCATTTTTTAATTCTATTTTGCATGGTTGCATGCCGCTCCCGCGCTCATGGCTTGTCTCGCAGGTTGTCTTTCTCCCGAAAGTCAAACTCCCTGCTGCACCCAAGGACCTTAGGCCTATAGTTCTCTCTTCCACACCCGGCAAGCTATTTAGCAAGCTCTTGTTGTTTCGCAGGCGATCCATCTTCCCTCCAATGCTCTCTGGGCAACTGTCAGGGCTGCCCGGCGCTCAGAGCTTAGATGGGTCTATGGCCCTACAGCATGTCATTCGTCAATCCCAGCAGTGGGGATTGTCTTTGTACGCTGCTAAATTAGATATTGCACAGGCGTTCGATACCTTGTTGCATGAGGCGGTGGCCCGTTACCTCTGCCAAATGGGAGCATCTAGAGAGGCATTCTTGCTCCTTCAGTTGATTGTGTCTTCCAGCACCGTTCTCTCCATTGGGGGGGGAAACCTGGGAACAGCCCCTTTTGCAGGGGCTCAAACAGGGGTCTGCATATTCAGCGGAGCTCTTCGCACGTGTGCTCGACTTTTACTTGGCCCCCTTGTTCCGTACCTGGCAGGCTCTTTTTCCTACTTGGATCAAGGATAAGCGAGGAGTCTCCCTTCACGCGATCGTGTATGCAGACGATATGGTGTTGCTAGCCAGCTCCCGAGAGCATTTGGTTGACATGATCAGCCAGGTCAAGCAGACCTTGGCATCGATAGGCCTGCGTCTTGCTTTAGAAAAGTGTCAATTTCTGTGCTCGCCAGGTCTCGATCCTACACCCCTTATTGTACCGGGGGCCCGACAAGAGGAACACATCAAGCACCAACTTTCCTTCCTCTTCCTGGGAGTCTTGGTGGGGTTTGGTTTAAGTTGCGGGACTACCTTATCCAGGAGGCTCGCGGGGGCCACTGGTGCCTTTTGGGGCCACTCTGCCTTCCTGTGTAGAGGGACCACCCCCATTGCCAAAAGGCTGCACCTCTTTGAGGCTTTTGTTGGCAACAAATGGCGATGGATGAGTGCGGCCTTTCGTCCTGTGACTGAGGTGAGGAACATGTTGGACATTTTGCAAACGAGCTTAGTGACCTCCATGCTGAAACCGGCCTTTGACCCATTGCAACCACATTTACATAATTGGATATCGCGCCGTCGTGCTGCTCGCATGGTAATTCAAATGACCGGGCATACCCGGTGGGCTATCTCGCATGCAACACTCTTTTTTCGCTATTGGGGACATGCTGCCAGGTACACCGAATTCGATCGTCGACCAATTCAGAAAGTTGCAGGATTTCGAGACTTTGACTGGCTGCAGGCACACCCTAGAACCAGGCGACGCCTAGGCTACTGGTCTGATGCAGTGCGTTTTATCCAGCTTGCTTGGGAACGCACTTCCCGACTCGGGAACTGGATTCCGCAGGCCCGGGATAGAGAGGATTGGAAGCTTTTCACAGGAGAGTGGATTGCTCTGCAATTCCCACACCCCACGGGTTTTTTCGTTGATCTGTCCAGCGTGGAGCTCTTGGGAAGATCACTTCTTCAGGTTGGAGAAAAATTTTGGTTACTGCCATTCCGTCACGTACCGGTTGAAAGTCCGCACCCATCCCCGTACACGTTTGTGTCTGCCCCCGACGACACAACCAATCAGGCCTGTTGCAGAATTTCGTCAGACGGTAGTGCACATAACTATGAGGGTGGTGGAGGGCTTGCCATCCTACCGCCTTATGGGCGCATCCCCGAAGATCTGGTCATGGTGTCGGTTCCTATCTCTGGCCGATGTACCAACATCCGCGCGGAACTTATAGCTGCAACCACCGGGCTTTCTTTGGCACACAGGATTTTGCGAGATGTGCCGGGGATTTCCATTGAGTTTCATTCGGACTCCATGCATGTGCTACAGGTTCTAGCGGACGGAATAATCACGACGTCCAACATTGCAGAAGTCTCTCAACTTAGGCAGGCTTGGGCCCGCGTTGAATCATCCGTACTTGCACGTCATGTTCGGGCACACAAAGGGGACCCTCTGAATGAACTTGCTGATTCGGCAGCTAAATACGCAGTCAAGATGAGGCCTCGCAAATAACTCTACCGATCATGGGATTTCACTTTGGCTCGTTTTGCCGAGGTGTCGGAACCCGCCCAGTCCCTCCTTCCATGGTGGCAGTGCTTGTTAATTTCTAACTCCCTTTTGTTTTCCTTTGCTGCCCTATCCCCTGTGTTTTTAGTTTTGGTATAAAGGTTCGTAGCTTTTGGCAAGATCGGGTCTAACTTTCGAAAGCGTCTCATGCCGCAGTCTTCCTCTCGAGAGGGCAGCATGCACTTCCAAGCAGGGGGGGGGCAGGGCGGACCCGAAATGGATTCCTGCCCCGCTACGATACCCCGGTTGCGACCCTTGCTTCATGGCTCGTCGTGCAGAGGGACGTCTTGGACTTTCACTGTGGATCTATCGGCACTTGACACAGACCAGCTGCTTGGCCTCTGGATTCTGCTGATTGTGCTGTGCGCGGTGGTCCTCCTTTTCCTTTGCATGAGTGCATGTGCATGTCGCTATGTAATTAGATGCAACCGCACACTTCGAATTCTTGGAGAGGAAGTTGTTTCCCTTCGCTCTGCAGCAACACGCCTGGACACACCTGTTCTGATCGAAGGGCCAGGTATTTTTCCTGAGCGTTTGATTGAGGAGGTCTCCAAAACGGGGGCTAGACTGTGGAGCAGATCTAGGGACACGCAGGCCATGCTGCTCCGTGTCCAAGACAGCTTGGAACACCGCCTACGAGCGGTGAACAGGACTATGGACAAACTCATAGACGCAGTCCTAGATCTGGAGCCTATGACCGAGTCTCTTCATGACTCAGTCAACAAGGTTTTTGATGTGCTGGATGATATTTTCAAGAAGGAGGAAGCAATCTTTGCGTCGCATACCTCGCAGTCTATAGCTGCGTGTGACCGTTTATGGGTCGCTGTCAAGGATCATGTGGATAAGGCTGAGAAGAGGCACGCAGCATGCATGCGCACCTTTCAGGGCCTTCAAGGGAGTGTCACATCCTTATTCTCCCAGAATGTCCAGATTTTGGGGAGCATGGAGTCCAAGATCCTCCCAGTGGTCCAGAGACATGAAAAACTTCTGGCTAAAGCCATGTCCGAGCTGAAGAAGATCAGGCAACTTCTTGCAGAGAAGTCTGGCGATGGTGGCTCGGAACCTGAAGTTGCCTCCCCAACATGTACAGAGAAGGAAGCTGAGGTCCCTGAACCAGAGGTGCCGCTTCCCCCGCCGCCTTACCCTCCCTCTGACCTTCAGCAAGAACACTGGGTCACGTTAGATGACGGCACGCCCATTTTAATTAACCCCTTGTAATTGCATGATATATGAGAGTCCTTGCACATACTTGCACTTGACATAATTCAGAATTTGTGGACGCTGCTGCAAGAAATCTGTTCACCGTGACAGGTGTTTTGGATCTTCAGTTTGAGTTTGAGTCTTGAGCTCGATTCTGTCATTTATATTGCTGAACCCCTGAACTCCCCCCTCGTCTCCATCATCATGCCTGCTTCCATCAGGTTCATGAAGCTACTTGCACTCGTAGTAGGAACACTTTGCTGAACTCCTGAACTCCCCCCCCTCGTCTCCATCACCATGCCTGCTTCCATCAGGTTCATGAAGCTGCTTATACTTGTAGTCGGAACTCACCTTAGGATGAGTCCCTGACTGCAGTTATTTTGGCACAGCTTTGTGCTCCTTGATGAATCTCACTTTAACACTACTAGATGAATAAACCTCCCCCTCCAGTTTCATCATCATGCCTGCTTTCATCAGGTTCACGGCATCGCCCCACACCCAGAATCGTATCCATCACCACGTCTGCCTTTTTAGGTCCATGCCAATAACTGTATCAACATGCTTACCCTTTTGTAGACTTGGCTCATACCTTTGACCTTATGTTGGGACCCCTGTACTAACAGATCTGTGCATTACAGACCGACTCCTTTGCCAATTGCCAGCTCAACTAGGCTCATTCCTCCGTGGAGAGACCATTTGGAGTTTTGCAGCATTTGCTCTCTCAGAGAACGAACGCCTTCATATCTTCCACGTGCCAGCTTTAGGCCTGCCATGGATCTTTCCCAGGAGGTTGTCGCTGCATTCGTTCGGCCCTTCTTGCCCACTCGGGCTCAGATGGTGGTGCATGGGGCCTTGACGTTCTTCGTTTTGCTTCTCTGCATGCTCCTCTATAGCCGATGGGCGCGCTCGCAGGACGAGAAATATGTTGGGCTCCTTCGACGCTTGGTGAAGGAAGGCCTCAACGACTCCATGGACGCCCTCCAGCAAAAGATGATGACTGCGATGGAAGATCGCCTCGGCGCCCTGGAGAAAAGCATGGAGGAGAATGCCCAGGAACTTGGACAGAACCTGGAAGAGCGCCTACGTGAAAAGCTCCCTTTGGTGTGGGGGCCCAGTCTGGACTCGTCGAGGGACAGCACTTGCAAGCAAATTAAGAATTCGATGCAAGAATGCCTGGATCTTTTCCAGGGATCGTTGCAATCCTGGATGGTCAGCGAAATTCAATCGCGCAGTGACTCCATTATTTCGGTCCTCGCCGGACTGCAAGCGGAGATGACTGCGATTGGAGACACCAACAGCCAGGAGCACGTGAAGGCAGTGACAGATGGGTTGCAAGGAATTCAGAAAGATGTCCTGGCCACCCTGGATGCGGTGAAAGATGGCAAACTCAATGATGCCAATGGGTTTCAAGGGAACACCGCTGGAATCAAGCAAACCCAGGCGTTGATCCAGTCTCTTCGCTCGGAAGTCCTGCCCCAGCTGCAGCAGCTGGTTTCCAACGTCGTGCCGCTACAGCAGCTCGACAGGCTGGAAACAGGTGTGGACCAGGCCAACAACATCGTCTGGGATCACACCAATGCGCACAAGTCCCACGACAGCAAGTTGGGTGACCTGGCGGATGCCAGTGAGAGAGTGCAACAGGTCTTGTTGAAGCTGCAGGGCCAGCTGGACAAGATCATTGGGCGTTTGACGCCACCGATGCCGCAAAAAGCTCCGCCGCCGGCGCTGCCCACGGGACTGGCGGGCAAAGACAAGGATGAGACGGCGGCGTCCTCGTCTGCGACACCTGCAGCGGCTGCGGCACCTACTCCGCCGCCGCCCCAACCTGAGCCTCCGGTTCTGAACTTGCGCGAAGTACTCCCCTCTCGACAGAACCTATCGCTTTTTGCGAACTTGCCTCCCATGCAGGCATCTCTACCCTTGAGGTGGGGACCTCCTGCCATGCAAACGGATCCCCGAGCACAGGAGGCCTTGCATTATCTGGTGCAGGCCTTCGGCTTTAATCCCATGAACATGCAGCAGTGATTTGTTCTCAAGCTTTTTCGCGTTCTACTCTTTTTCCGTTTGTATTTGCTGGCTGCATGTCTCCCTTAATTCTGCCGCATGCAGACTCTAGTGGGCGTCCTTGCATTTGCATGACAGCTTAATTCGTAATGACGCTGACTCTCTCGATGCATGCATGCCAAAACCATGTGCAGCGCTAGCTCTTTGAGTGCATGCAGTGAAGTCAACTTGTAGCATCTTGAAGAAGCCACCCTTGCCGCAAACCATCCCTCCTATCGCAGTTTCCCGGGCTCTGAGCTTCGAAGATCCTGCAAAGCTCATGTCAGTACACGCAGACTCAACGCCTAAGTTGCAAACACTGTCGCGTCAGTTCGTCCGTTCCTTTGCAGACCTTGAGCTCCCTGCACGCTGTGAAGCCCTGGCTGCCCTCACTAAGGAAGTTCCTGCAGCGTTTTGGGATGTTGACGAGGGGGATAACCGTTTTTTCATTGTAGGACAAAGCCCCCGCCTCAGCAACTGCCCCACTCGCCTTACAGAACAGCAACCTTCCTTCGTTGAAGCCCTGACAGGTTTTGTGAGAGCCATCCTACCCACTGAGGTACCTTTTACGGCCATTTCTGTAAGGACAGGACCAGGCCGAGACTGTCACCGTGACCTTAGGAACGCACCGAGCCCGAGCCTGCTGATTGGGCTCACTAGTTTTCTAAGAGGCAGACTTTGGATTGAAGATCCTAAAGGGACCATTGAAGGGTGGCCGGCGGGTGGGGATGAATCCACTGTACGACTAGGCCGTTTTCATGATGTTGGATACCGACCAGTCGTCTTCTCGTCTAAGGTCCTTCTGCACGGGACTGAGAAGTGGGACGGGGAGGAAAGAAAAATTTTGACTGCCTTCACCCCCCAGGTCTCAGTCAACACCTGCCCTAACTTCAGAGCTGAGCTTGAGGCTTTGGGATTTAGGCCGCCTTTGGATGCTTCTGAGATGGAAACTTTCGCCCTCTCCACATATTATGGCAATAGAATTGTTAGACAGACCAACCTGTCGCAGGGCTGGCAACCCAGTCGCAAGAGGAGCTGGGAGGAAGTGCCTTTGTGGGATGTCTCGTCGGAGGACGAAGCTGCCGACAACACTGGAGCGGCCTCTAGCTCTGCTAATTAAAACAAAAAAAACAAACAAATACCTAATTCGTAGCTAATTCGTAGCCTGGCATCTTTGCACCCTCAATCGTCGTCGTGCGTATCCTTGCATTTTGCTTCGTGGTTCGTACGTCTCCGAATTCGTAAATGCCTGCATGTAATTTAGAATCTAATGCCTGTACTGCCCGAATTCGTCGTCGTCCGTTCTGCACCCTTAATCGTGGTCGCTCGCGTCGTATCTTCCTTCCCACTTCTCCCTCTCTCGCCCTCTTCTCTCCCTGCAGTCGGCACCTGGGCCATGTTTCACTCCTTGCTCTCATGGCTTCTGTGAGTGAGCTGCGCGCTGATTTACTCCACTGGCTGTGGCCGACATCTGGGACTGGGACATGGACTTGGCTTCGGCCTTTGGAGGCCTAGGCCCGCACTCTGAGTTTGACGCACCGATTTGAATTATGATGAGACCGCTGTGTTCTCTCTCAGCTACATGACTGAAATACTGTACGGAATGGGGGTGTCTTCGGAAGTGGGTAGAGTCGATGCTTGCTGACCTGCAAAGTTTTGTGTGCTCGACGGCCGAGAACTACACGTCGTCTCCGTGTTTCAACGGGAAGCTTATCTTGGGCTGTATTCATGCCTGACCTGAGAGACTTCTTACTGATGACGCTGGCTACTGCCAAAGCAGGCTGCTCCGGGCCGTGACACGTGAATCCCCGGGCCCCTATGACATATAGTGTCTGGCAGTGCCGCCAAATGGGGGTCACGACGACACTTCAGGGCAAATATGTAGGACTTCCTGACAAGCTGAACGTTTGCCTGCGCTCGTGACAATGCGAGCATTTGGAGGATGTCGAGTGTCTCTGCTGGTTAAGGGGACGCCCTGCTCGACGTGATGGCCGAGGCTTCGACAGTGAGATCATCACCCTGCAAACTCTGGACTGACTCTGCGCAAAAGCCCTGGTGTGACACGGTGGATGTCGTTTGTGAAGTTGCATGCCTAATTCGTAATTCTGTCAGCTGAATTTACTTAATTTTTAATTCGTAATGGGGGTGTAGTTTACTGCGTGTTGCCTTTCAGTAGTGAGGCCCCTGTGGGAGTTTGTAATAAACTTCTTTTCTACCGTGGCCTACTCCTGTACTGTATCCCTGATGGAGTGATAACTTGATGACCAGTCCTCGAACCGGGTTCGAAGGGGGTTGTTCGGGGTAGTCGGAGGACGTTGTCAGGTTACGGCCCTGGTATGTCCTACGCGCTGCACTCTTGTTTTCTTAGCCTACGCGGTCTTTCCTTTCGAGAGTGCAGTTGCCTGGGATTTACCGCTTTTGCTCTTACAGTCATCGTCGTCTTGGAGTCTGGGTTTTCCCTGCAGTGCGACCTGGTCAGCGAAGCGGGTGGGAAAAAAACCCTAAACCCTAAGCTAGTTGCCTGGTAGAGAACCTTCCGCAAATGTGGATTCCGCTGAGCTGGATTGGCAAGGGGGAAAAAGGTGCTCAAAAAAAGCCCTAAGCCACATGATGGATGGCCGCAGGCGGCAGCAGTTTCAGGCGGTGAAGCTAGGCATGGCTCTCAGCCCGACTTTGCTGGGTTCTTGTTCAGGGATTTTACTTCAAGTTACCATAATAGGGATCCATAGTAAATAGCATGGTTTCCGTATTATAGCAACTTAAATGAAATCCCTTAAGAAAAACCCAGTTTGCTTCGCAGGAATGCCTCTCAGAGTCCACGTAGCTGTGGAGGCTTTGCTCCGGGGTTCCGAGTAGGAGGCTCCTGGCGCTCTGTCGCACATCCAGGGCGTAGCTTGGCTGAGGAGGCTTCCAGAACCCTGCGCTCAATGCCTTGTTCGTGGAGCGGAACTCTCCTGAATTCCGAGCCCCTTGGCCGTGCAATATCGCTTGGGCGATGACTTAGGCACAGAGTCGATGCAAGCCTTGCTGTTCTCTGAGGTGAATGACCGTCGCCTGCCTGCAGATGCAGCTGCGAGCACGTAAGAAGGGAGAGCAGGGAGCGGGAGTGGTTCCTCAAAGAACTGGCCAGGTGAGACATACTGGCCAGCGAGTGGGCAGTACTTTATCTACCGCAGTGTTGCCCCAGGCTGCTCAGGTCAGTGATTCTCTGTTGCTTGGCATGTTCTGCCTACCTACTTGTCCCTTCATTGCTGCCTTTTCCGGGCCGAGTTGTTTTTGCACCTTGACGTCTTTAGATCTTGCCGCTGCTGCGCTATGCTCAGGCTGCTCAGGTGCACGGACACTGGAGTGAGGGGGTTCAGCTGAATCATGGGATGAACAGTAGCAGCACAGCCCCAACCCAGCCAGAGCAGCAGTGCAGCACGGGTAGCCACACATAGCCGGACTTGAGCGCCAGACGGATGCTTTCTGTTGCGTTAGTCGGCAGATGAGATACGTGGCTTACTTCAGTAGGCCCGACCACAACCTTCCGGACGATTTCCAGCCATGGCCCCCGAAGTGACCTCCGGGCGGTTTCAAGGAGCTTTTCTTCAAGTGCTCGACAGCATCGCCATTCGAGATGGCGAGTTGGTCGGAAGCTCCTCAGAGGGGAAAAGCAGGATACGAATGACATTTCTTCCTCTGAGACTGGATTTCCCTGTTTTTGTATTAGTCAGAAACCCTAAACCCTAAACCCTGAACCCTAAGCCCTAAACCCTAGAAGCGCGATCCGAGGTAAAGAGCTGGCCATGCTCCAGAAGGGAGACTTCTGCAAGGTCCTGAGAGTTGGAGCCGCGCATGGCGCCGGCTTTCGGCTTCAAGTTCCTGGGCTCTTGTTAAGGGATTTTATGTAAGTTACCGTAATGGGGGTTTAGGGTTTAGGGTTTAGGGATCTATGGCCGGGCGAGCTCAGTTCAAGCCTGTGGAAAAAGGGATCTATGGTAAATAATATGGTTTCTTTATTTTGGTAACATAAAATATAGTTTCTTTATCATGGTAACTTAAAATATGGTTTCTTTGTTTTGGTAACTTAAATTAAGTCCCCCAAAAAAGAACCCAGGTTCACGTCTTGAAGGGAGCAGCGGTGCAGGGATGGATCTCCAGCTCCACGAAGACGGGGCGACCTCTGGTGGAGATCTGCAGCTTGTCCGAGCTTCGGGCGGCCGGCGTAAGCCCGGTCGTGAACACCGTGGAGGACACCACGCCCTCCCTGGATCAGATCCTGAAGAGCCTTGGTTCTTGTTAGGGGGTTTAAATGAAGTTACCATAAAAAAGAAACCAAATTTTTTTTGCCATAGATCCCCACAGCGGTAACTTACATAAAACCCCTTAGACAAGAGCCCAGGAGCTTGGATCGTGATGATACCCAGAGGGTGCAGAGGGCACAGGCACAGACACGAAGGCCAGTGAAGGAGATGGAGGAGGACGTAGACCTAGATCCGGAGGAGGTGTGGAGATCCTTCACAAACCTCGCGCGTGCATCAAGAAAGGAGGCCGAGAAGAGCGAGGCAACCCCAAAAGCAGCTGAGCCCTATCCTGCCTTCATGTACATACAGGAGCCATCCCCCGAGTATCGAGAAGAGGTACATGAGAGGCGTCTGCGACTCATGGCTCAGGAGAAAGCCCGACGATCGGCCCGAAATCGTGGCTTCGCCCCGCCACCAGAGCCCGTCCTCCCAAACACTAGCACAAGATCGAGACCCCAGCCAGCAACTGCCGAAATGCCGGAGCCGGTCCCGGAATACGTCGCTCCCGAGCAGACGGAGCGCTTTGCGGAAGCGACCTTTGCTGCCCGAGTGGCGCGCGTGGCTCGCGAGAACCCGAGCATGATCGGGCAGCGCCAGTCTCAGGCGCAAGAGGCTGCCAGAGCCCATTGGGCACTCCTTTTTCCTCCTAAGTCAGAGTTACCGTTTCTACAGTTTTTGTTGTGAAGCACCCGTTTTGACAACGATAATTTGCAAGCCCAGTTGGTGGAAGGTTCCCATTTACAGCCGACCTCTTGGGCACAACGATGATTTTACTGGCACCTGGATGGATGCCACTGGCATTGACTTCGTGCTGGCGCGCTCTCGGGCTGTACACATGTACATGGCACGTGTCCATCTGTGTCTATGTACCCGTAAGGTCGAACTCGCTGGTCTAATAGTTCATCTATCTGGCGAAACACGGACACATACAGAGATTCACAGGTATGCAAGCACATGCCTACATGCATGCATGTCTGCATGCATACATGTGCACACACACAAACACGTGCAGGTGTTCATGCATCCATGCACACGTGCACACATTCGATCATTTATACGCAGGCTCATGCTCAAGCATATGCACGCCATGCACACATACCGACAGACATGAGTAATGTGTTTGCAGATATGCATGTTTGCATGCATGTGTCAGTTGCAAGTGTAGCTTGTCCAGTCTCACCCTATCTAAGCTCTCATAGAGCACATGCAAAGACAGAGGTGTGCATGTCTGTGTGCTTGCTTGCATGACGAAGGGTGGCATTCCAACTACTGACGTCCAAGCATGCCTCGGCATGCTCATGGAAAGGAAAAGGTTCAGAGTTCGATCACCCTTGCGTTGCCCCCTTCAGGAGCAGAGTGGCTCCATCGTCATGGAGCGGACTCCGGGTGGGGAGTCCAGCTGTGGAATGGCCGTGCCTTGCTAGATTCGTCACAGCCGTGGCTGCTGCAAGAGCTCATGGCAGTCTGGTTTCCCAGGTGCGGAACGAATTGACCATGTACGGACGCGTCGGCACCCTGGCCGACGACCTCATCAGGTCCCCATGCAATGTATGCATTCGCAAGAGTCCAATCAGCATTTTCGTTGAGCACATTTGTGCAGCATGCAGGTGGTCTGATGGCTCTGTCTGGGCACGATGCGACGCCGACGCTGCGTGGAAGCAGCCATTGCTAGAACGTTGAAGACTTGACAATGAACTTTCAGGGGATTTCGGCATGGCCGTTACATCGCGTGTAATTAACTGTTCGTATCCAGGTTTGGTAAGTTTGTGAGCAACTTTCCGCTGATACCGGCACAATGTGTGCGGGTTCCACCATGATGCTTTGCCGACTAGTCTTGGTCACCTAAATTCGGATTGGTGCGATGTCTCCAATGCATTCGTCGAAACATGCAGAAAAGCCACAAATTCATGCCACGCCCGGGCAAACGTGGACCTGCATTTCCCATACACTTTACAGATGTGTTCATTTTGTCTTCCATCTCTATCGATCTCGCACCCCCGCTTCAGCACTAATCTTCTACTCTTTCCTTTCCATCTACCTGTCTACAGCATGTGTTCATGAGCGCACACGCACGCTTTCTGCTTTGATCAAGATAACGGCTTGCGCCATGTTTCTACACAGTAGGGGTATGAAGATGAGGTGCTAGATTCGCGCCAACATCGGCCAAGTGCAAGAGTGATAAGATGACGAGACGTGGGCAGGGTGCAGCCCGTCAAACCAGATACAAGGAATGAGGCTGAGATCATATGCGAAGTATGACGCCCGCCCGCTGTCAACGCTGGGGCGGATGCAGTGTGTATTCGTTGACCTTCCCCCCCCTGTCCCTATCCTTCGAAGGACGCATTGAAAACGTTCTAGTAACTCTAGTATATTATAGTATATGAAAGCCTCTTATTAATTCTTGTGTCGCACATTATCGCCATGTTGTCGTATTTAGTAAATCTTCTGCAAGGCTTACCCGGACTGGGGGCCTTTCCTCTGAGACATTTTCTGGTGGGTAGTTACCGTCATAGGAGCCTTAGAGAAGGTCTATATACCTTATATAGAAGCCCCATTTACCCTGAACTCCCCCCTGTAGGGGCCTTTCCACCGAAACCCATAAACCCTAAACCCTAAAACCCTCAAGCCCTAAACCCTATAAACCCTAAAACCCTTAAGCCCTTAAACCTTAAACCCTTTAAACCCTCAAACCCTTTCCCCTGAGGCCCCGATTGAGCTACCCACGCGGCCCGCGCCCCGAGCAGCAGCCGGATCCTCGGCCGCTGCCGAGCTCGGCGCAAAGCCGTGGAAGGCCGTGGCTTTAGGGCTTTGGGGTTTCGGGCTTTTGGGTTTGGGGTTTAGGGCTTAGGGCTTTAGGCTTTGGGGTTTAGGGTTTAGGGTTTAGGCTTTGGGGCTTAGGGCTTTAGGGCTTTTGGGCTTAGGGCTTTAGGGCTTTAGGGCTTTAGGGCTTTAGGCTTTAGGGCTTTAGGCTTTAGGGCTTAGGGCTTTAGGGCTTTAAGCTTTAGGGCTTAGGGCTTTAGGGCTTTAATTTAAGGGTTTAGGGCTTTAGGGCTGTAGGGTTTAGGGTGCAGGCTACTCAAGGCATATGCACTGCAAGCCCTCATCAAAAACAGGACTGAAAAAGAACTTCCCCAGCTGTGGCTTAGGGTTGAGGATCGGAAACTATCTGCTCGAAGTGGTCCTACAACCCTTTACTCAGTCACTACGGTTTAGGGTTTGGGGTTTAGGGTTTAGGGTCCAACTCCGGGCGAAGTGGAAAGCCTGTTGCAAAAGGGTTTAGGGTCACCCTTTACTCCTGGCCAAGAAACCATTCAGTCTGCATTGACAGCCCCTAAACCCTAAGCCCTTGTCCCAGTTGTGAGTGCTGAAACCCTAAACCCTAAACAGCCCGTGGCCAGAAGCGGGGAGCTTACGACCATCGCCTGCCGCCGGACCTGGCCAACCTGGCCCCGCACTTGGCCTTGCATGTTTTCACAGCCCTGGAACATACAGTTACAGGCTTCTTAGGAGTCAAGGTAGGCTCCTTCGGAGTTCTGCTCAGGATGGCATTTTCAGGCTCTATATGAGGCCCTCACTTCCTGAAACGCCAAACGCTTGCCCAGAGGCAACCCAAGAGTCACCCCAACCTCCGGAAAGAGTTGGTGAGGAATGGATTTGAGGAGTGGCGAGGGCCAAACTCCCACACTGCAATACGATTCTACAAACTACACTAGACTCATAGCTTCGACTCCTCCATGTGAAGCACAGGCAGGAATTCCCTGCAAGCATAACAGCCAATGTTTCGTTTCTCAAGACCTTCTTAGGCAATTTCGGGGCACTTCACACAGGGAGTTGCAAGCGCCCATAAATGCTTCCTCGTGGCTCAAGTACAATGGCGAGCCTGGGCCGGTTGGGGCCGGGGACTGTCGGGGCGCCGAGGGGGGGACCGGTCTCCCTGCGCCTGGAAGGCGCGAGGACAGGAGTCCGTCCGGGTGCTATGCAGGCCTTCAGGCGTCTTCAAAGCAATCGGGCCTGGGAGATCCGGGCAGCTGCCACCCTCGCTTTGGCTGCGAAGGTGATCCGGCAGAGGATGGTCTCCGTCCGCTGCGCTTCCAATGCAATCATGACCCTCGTCGATGGACATTATCACATGTACAAGAGCTTCCATGCCACCAAGGACACCGGGCTTTGCAACCGGCGAGGCGAACCAACAAATGTCGTGTACAGCTTCATGCAGCAGCTCGAGAGGATCCACCGCGAGTGTGAGCCCTCGCACATGGCAGTGATTTTGGACAGCAAAACCTCGTCTTTCTCACGGCAAAAAGTGCTGCCAGGGTACAAGAAGCATCGGAGCTGTCCTGAGGCGCTTCTTGTGCAAGTCCCGAAGGTCATAGAAGCCTGTAGTGCCATGGGCGTGCCATGGCGGAGGCACGAGGACTTCGAGGCCGATGACGTCATCGCCTCCTACACACGCCGATTCAGCGCCGAAGTTCCCAGTGGCCGCGTGAAGATCGTGTCAAGCGACAAGGACCTGCTGGAGCTGGTGGGCGATCAGGTGGAGCTGCTCTACAGCGATCCACGAAACCCCCAGGCTCCCTTCCTCTCGATGGACAAGGCTGAGGTTTGGAACAAGTGGGGTGTTCGACCGGAGCAGATGCCAGACTTGCTCGCACTCATGGGAGATGCCGCCGACAACATCCCGGGAGTTCAGGGAATCGGGGCCAAGAGAGGAGCAGCACTGCTGCAGCACTGCGGCAGCCTCAAAGCCATCGTGAGACGGGCGCAAGAGGGCACACTCTCCGTCAAAGGCATCTCCCCAAGGCTCTGCCGAGTTTTGTGCGAGCAAGGGCCCAGAGCTTTGCAGCTCCTGGAGCAGGTCGTTCGGCTCAAGGAAGTGTCGGTGGAGCCGGAGTTCGAGAGGTTGAGAGTGCCCGAGAGGGATGAGTCCTGGCATGACCATGTCGCCATCTTCTGCGACTCCGAGGACATGACAAAGCTGAAGGAGCGTCTAAGAAGCGGCGCCAAAACGGCCGACACGGGCCGTTTGGAGGGAGAGCGCGGGGAGGTCGGGGACGCAGACTTCAGTCGACCTCTAAGCAGGCCGCCCGAGCGCCAAGAGACCGGCAAGGTGCTCGAAGTTCGGACGCCGGAGGAAGCCCGGGATGCTTTGGAGCTCTTGCGAAGCTACCCGGACGCAACCTTCGCCGTGTTCTCGGCGAGCGATGACACGGATCCGAGGCCCGTCTGCCTCGCGATCTATGGAGGGTCCTCCCTGTGTCTGGGGGAGGAGGGCCGCACCAAGGTCTGGGTGGATCTCCTGGAGACGTCTGAGGAAATGCGTGGCTTGTGGAGGGACTTTCTGGCAGATCCCTTGAAGAAGGTTTACCACGTCTACGCGGAGACGCAGCGTGGCTTGAGCTGGGGATGCATGCCACACATCCCAGAAAAAGGTGGCTTCGTAGCGGATGTGATGCACCTGGCACGCCTCTGGGATCCGACCTTGAACGAGCTGACCTCCGAGGGGGCCTACTCCTTGGCATGGCTGGCAAAGACCCTCTTGGGGGCAACTTGGAAGCTGCAGCGACCTCAGGGCGAAACTGGGTTCTTGTTAAAGGATTTTATTTAAGTTACCATAATAGGGCTCTATAGTAAACACTAGGGTTTCCTTATTAGGGGTAACTTAAATTAAATCCCCTAACAAGAGCCCAGGAAAGCGGCAGCAAGAAGATCGCTGACTTGCAGCAGGGGAGATGCCGGGAGGACTGGATCCAGCTCTGTGCAGACAGCGCCGCGGCCGTCTTTTACCTGCACCAGGAGCTCGAATCGAGATTGGCGGAGCAGGCATGGCAGGCCCCCAAGGAGGCCCTTCCTGCATCGAGGGCCTCGCTGCTGGACTTCTACACTGAGCACTGGCAGCCCCTGGCCATGCTGCTCTCCGACATGGAGCTTCGGGGTGTTCCCGTGAACCGGCAGAGGCTGGAGGCCCTGATCTCCGAGAGTTCCGCGGCTCAGGCATCATTGCAAGACGTCTTCTGCAGCTGGGCGATCCGTTCGGGTGGGCTGGAGGAGGCTTCGGCCCCTGCCTTGAACTTGAACTCGAACCAGCAGGTGGCCCATTTGCTCTTTGGTTCGGGTGAGAGAGAGTTTCCCGGCTCTGTCCCGGCAGAGGAGCCTGCCATCCAGCTCTTGCCAGAAGCGGAGCTGTCCTCCCTCAAAATTCCAGAGCTGAAAGAGCTCTGCAGAGACCGGGCTCTGATGGTGAGTGGCAAGAAGGCAGATCTCATCCGGCGCCTTTCGGATCCTCAAGTTCAGGCAGAGTCCAGGGCGCGGCGTGCCCCACCGCCCTTCAAGCTACAGGGTCTCTGTCTGGACATGGACGACATGGTGACCCGCACAGCTCGCACGGGCAGTGTGCAGCTGACTTTGGAGACCTTGCAGGCACTCGCCGAGCGGGAGAAGGAGCTGCAATCGGAGGCCGCCGAGCCCCTGCAGAGTTTGCTATCCTGGCGCCAGCACGAGGCACAGTTGGGCTTCTTGCGGCCCTTGCAGAGCGCCTGTCATGGAGATCGGGTCCATGCGCAGCTGAACCTGAACACGGCCACGGGCCGCCTGTCCACTCGCAGCCCGAACTTGCAGGGCGAGCCGAAGGGCGGCGGCCACACCGTGCGCTCCGTGGTGGCGGCTCCTGCAGGAAAGCGGCTGCTCGTGGCGGACTATGGCCAGCTGGAGCTTAGGCTGGTAGCACACTTGTCAGACTGCCCCACCATGATCTCCATCCTCTCTCAGGGAGGCGACATCCACTCCCGAACTGCCTACCACATGTTCGAGGAGGTTCGGCAGAGTGTGGATGATGGGAAGGTGGCTTTGGAGGGCGAGTTTGGGGGAGTGGCGACGGTGAAGGATCATTTTCCGGAGCTACGCAGGCGCGCCAAAACACTGAATTTCTCTTTGCTGTATGGGAAGACCGCTTATTCTTTGGGCAAGGACTGGGATTTGAGCCAAGGGGAGGCATCTGGCATATTCGATCGCTGGTTTCGAACTTTCCCAGAGATCGAGGCTTGGATGAAACAGTTGTACCAAAACGCCGACCGAAGCGCCGCAGCTGTGACACTGCTCGGCCGGCAACGTCAGCTGGGCCGGCTGACTGGGCCATCCTTCAAAGAGCGCGGGCGCACGCGGCGCGTGGCAGGCAACACACCGGTGCAGGGCAGTGCTGCCGACATTGTCTTGAGCGCCATGGTGAAGGTGGAACGCTCGGAGGTTCTCCGAAGGCTTGGCTATGATCTCGTGCTGCAGATCCATGACGAGCTGCTCATGGAAGGACCCGAGGAGAATGCCAAGGAGGCCCTGGCAGAGTTGGTTCGCCTCATGGAAGACCCGCTCCCCTTCAAGCTCAAGGTGCCCCTGAAAGTGAATGCCAGCCACGTGCAAACCTGGAAGGAGGCCGAGGTCTAAAAGTGCGACCGCCCTTCCTTGGTTTAGGGTTTAGGGTTTAGGGTTGCGAGACTTTCTAGGCTTCCCCAACTTCAGATGCTTCGTGCATAGCGCCGATGGCACAGCCGGGAACTGTTCGATTTGGGCCTTGGGGTCTGGAAACCCTAAACCGAGTAGCCCAGTCATTTTGAGCTCGGATCCTACTATTTAGGGTACTAGATTAGGGTCCCTTACCCTAAACCCTAAACCCTAAACCCTAAACCCTACACCCTAAACCCTAAACCCTAAACCCTGAACCCTAAACCCTAAACCCTAAACCCTAACCCTAAACCCCCCACAAAACCGCCTGGAGTGTCC
>CAJNJA010031875.1:0-13785 GCA_905231915.1 Symbiodinium necroappetens
GTACCCACAGTACATGATGCCGAGGGATTTGCGTAAATCCACTTTCAGTCGACTGGACACGAAGCTTGCACGAAGCTGAGACCATGATCAGGCTTATCAGTGGGGGGCGGTGGCAGCAGCAGCTGCCCTGGGAGGCCATTCACAGCTATGGGCCATCGGCGTCTGGTAGACTTGAAGCGCTCCGTGCTGGATGAAACGGGGTAGTTGTTCGGCAGGCTTGCAAAGTGCTGGTTGGCGAGTCCCAGGATGTGTGACTCCCGGTGTGTGGTGCAACGGAAACTGCTCGGCAAATTGGCCGTGGTGAACTTCTCCACTGTGTTTTTCGCCCAGGTCCGGGTGGCTGTATGGACCGCTCCTTTGCTCTCAGAGTATGAGACGAGACATGCATGAGAAGCTTTGCGAAGCAGTCTTCATCGTTCTTGAAGTCGCTTAGTCCAGGACTTGACCAGTCGAAGAGAGCAAGGTCTTTCATTTTAGAACCAGACCCGTCTTTGGCTCGGCGCCAAAGATCTGCGATGCTGCAGGACATTCAGGCGCACTTGCACCAGAGTGCCCAGGCCAAGGCGCGCTCGCAGGAGAGCCCCCTCTGCCAGTAAGTCCAAAGGAGTTTGGGTTTGGGCCTTCAGAGATCCTTGGCCCTCTGAGGTCATTCCCTTCCTTCCACTGTATTTCCTCGTCTGCGGGAGGTCGGTGTGCCACCGGTGTTCACCAAGGATGGCGGAGGCGATGCGTCAACGACAAGTGTTCTTTTGAGGGGTGGTGAGGGTAACCCAAATACACAGGAGCAGCACTGGCTCCGGGGCAGGGAAGCTCAGTCCAGAGGGTTGCAAATCGAAATCCAGGATGTCATGCAAATGTTCATGACAGAGAAGTGCAAGTCAGCAGAGATATGGTACTGACCAGAGAGTGTCGAGCCAGGATTGAAGCCAGAGTGGCCGTGCCATGGGCACTTTTCTTTTGTCCGCATGGCAGGTCCCGGTTTTCGATTCTTCTGGACCGCAGCTAAGGCCGGTTTATCCCTCTGGTCCTTCGGTTCAAAGGACGGGATGTGAAGTGCCAGTCTCATCCGAAGCTGCAAAGGTTCGCTGTTCTTCAGATGCGTCTGCCTGAGTCTGTGAGAGGAGCCCTGTGACCAACGACAAGCTGCCGGAGGATTCAACCTGCCGCACCGGTTTGCTGTGCCACTCGTCCAGCCACGCTTCTCCCACTTGGGTATGCACCGTTCAGCTGCCAGGAGCATGCTCCAGCAACAGCAGAACCCCACAAAGGCCGAGGGCGGGGTGAGGCCGGACTACCGGAGACGGTTACGCACAAAGCGGTAGTGTGTGGGAATATGTTTGTCGCGGTCTTTTGTGCAAGTTCTTGGACTTCTTAAACTGAGCGAAAACTTGCTGGCTGGATCTGCCTTGCAACATGAACTGGTGCAGGGCATAGCATGCAGTAGGCAGGAGAGGGTGCATGCCAATTGCTGTACCCTATCGATATGAGCATGCTGCAGGGGATGCTGGTTCAGCATGACAGGTGTTGTCTTTGTGAGCATTGCTGATGCAAGGTTGATGCCGCCCCTGCGAATGGCAAGGTGCTGCGAGATGTCCCACTGGTTTCTCGTTAGAACATATTTTAACATAAGAAGCCTCATGAGGCTTGAAGTTGACAGCCGCACATCCTCACACATCCTGTTCCAGGGCGGCAAAGGCCGCGGTCCAAACGGGGCTGCACGTGGCAGGCATGCTCGGCATGTCGGGTCGAGGAGCACCATGCTACTGGTACCATGTTCAGCATGATCATGGTTGTCACGACTGATTGAACACGGCAGTCGTAGCACACATTGTTTGATGTTTGCCAGTCGCAATAGGGCAAAGCCTGAAGAAACACGTCCATGAGGTTTGAAGAAAAGTCAAGCAGCGTTCTGGACATTGCCAGATTCGATGCAGCAGCACTTCCTGCCGAAGCGGCAGAATTGCTGGGGCAGGTGCACTAAGGGTGCGGCGTCAGCATATTTTCAGAGTTCGGAGATGCACGAAAGCAAGCACACAGGTCGGTCAGCTTTCGCGAAGTCAAGCAGGGAGCTGGAGGCTCAGCTTCGCGGCAAATGGCCCCCACTTTCTGACCATGTTGTTCACGGCCAAACTGTGCACCGCATGCTGTCCGCGATTTGACACTGTCTTGCTAAGGCAAGTACCTGCAGCGGCAGCTACAGAAGGGACCAGGCTTCATTGGATCCGGGGTGATCTCAGATTTAAGTCTTGGTGATGCCTGGGATGTTTCAGGCTTCTTACATGAGCGTCTGAAGTATCCTTCCTGATCACCCTGATGCACCCTACAGCGCGAGTCGCAGCCAGCTTCCCGAGCTTAGTCCAGCTCAGTATCATTCGATATCTGACCCAAGTCAACTCGCACTAACCACGCTCGGTAAGCTGCTGGAATTCAGCCTTTGCCGAGCTACTCGCTCTCGAGAGGCCAGGACGAACCCTGTTGTTGAGATGTAATTCACAAGAACTGAACTTGCACCTCTTTTAGCTCGTGGAGACAAGCCACCACGAGCAGTCACGTCGATATCTAACATCTTCAAGCATTGGTGCAAGTGACCATGCTGGGCCGTACTCGGGAACCCGACGACGGTTGATCAGAGACTACAAATGACAGGGGCGATCATGGATGTGATCCTTGCAGAAGCTTGAGCCTCGGATATCAGGTTAAGAAAACAAACGCTTGCACCCAGGATGAGCTTCTGTGTTGCTTCTATCCGGTACTTGCAGCAGCTTCCTGCACGACCTGTGTTCCTGCAAGCGAAAGGTCGAGGATGAGATTGCGGGAATGATGTGCGACTCCTACGGCAACTACCTCTGTAGCCTCGACCTCAAAAGCGCTGTGCCGGGTTCCTGATTCGCATGCCGGAAGTGTGTGCAGAGCTTTACCCAGTAACACCCATCAGGGAGTTTCATGTGAAATCGAGCAAAATGATTACTCAGCGTAATCTCAAGTGTCCAGCTGCAACAAAAGTTTGCCACCGAGGTGCAGCATTTCAGGCATGCTCTCCCAGGCGCGGGCAGCACTTGCCACGAACAATGTATGCCATGGTGCCAGCATGTCGCGTGCGCACATCAGCTAGATTTGCAGTTGGTACTAGATCGCTTGGCTGCCTACTTGTCAGACTCAGTTTTTTGCTCGGTCTCAGCGGCATCAGCAGCATGGAATGATCGAACTGCCCACCTCTGAGGCAGAGAAAGCGGATCCTTGAGAAGCTCTCACCACAAGTTGGCGCCATCGCGTGCGACAAGCGTGGGACACATGCTCTGCAGGCGAGCCCAAAGTGTTTTCGTCAAATCATTTCGACTTTGTTTGCCAGGAAAGCAAGGTGAATTGCACTTGCCTTTGAAAGCTTTCTGATTGTTGGCTTGCAGAGTTGATTTACTGTTCAGTTGGTGCGGTACAGGTGGCAAGGGCTTTCTATTCTGCGGCCTCATATGGCATTTTGGATCCTCTTAGGTCGTAGAAGATTGCAAAAAACTACTAAGTCTTCCACGAAGATGGGAAAGAAGCGAAGGACAGAAGCCAGGAAGGAGTGGCATGTAGACAATCTATGTCGCATGATTGAAAAACGCGCCGCTTGGACGATCCTGACGGCAGGGGGAAAAGAGCCTCGTGGTTTATGGTTCGGGGTTTTGGGGCTTCAGTGTTTCAGGATCTCGTGGCTTTCTGCATTGCTCTAGGGGTTTAGGGTTAAACTTCACAATGCTTTGTAGAAGGGTCAGCCCAAAGGGCCCTGCATGGGCCTGTGGTCCCCAGGTTTGTCCCGTTTCCACGAGCCTGCTTGCAGCCCTTTCGCAACCACAGTCATCGTCTTACGTTCACAATCATGTACCACAACAGACATCACAACCATCTCGAAGGGCAGGTGCTAGCAGACTTACCTGGATCCAATTGAACCAGATCCAATCTACTGGACTGCAATCCTGCAATTTGTTGGCAACGTTGTGGCTGGTTTTCTTGCGAAAGTACTAGCACACATGTGTCTCACATGTCTCACATAGTTTGTGAACCTCTTACGAAAATGAATGAGCACAATTGCAATTTTGGAAGCCGGGATGCCTCTTGAGATGTTAGCGGCGTGCGAATGCCATTCGGTGCAGTGAGATGGCGATTGCAGCGCACCATTCAAGCCCGCAAAACAACCAAATGGAGAAACACAAGCACCTCCCACTCACACAACACAGCTCAACCCCGGTACATGACGTTATGCTTTCTGTGAAAGGCTCTCATTGGCTTGCTGCAGCTCGAAGAGGAACAGCAGCTGCTGATGTCCGTGGCTCAGTTGTGCTATTGTCTCCTCTGTTTAGGAACATCGGAAGAGAGCTTCTCGTGACTTCGCCAGAAGCAACAGTTAGGAAATTTCCGGTCCTGTTACGCATGTTGTCATCTCTAATTGACTCTACCTGTGCCACGATGTCTCGTAAGTATAGTGCACACGCATCAAAATCGTTTCGCTCGCTGGCAGCAATGGCAGCAATGTCAAATTAAAGCCTCCTGCACAAGCATCAGAAAGTTGCCGGCGCCCACAACACAATCGGAAAGCAGCTTCTGGACATGTTCGAGAGTTCGTTCTGAAGCGTTTATGGTTTTTGAGGTGTGTATGTTAAGCAGCCAGCTTAGTCAGCAGTTGTGTCAAGTGCGAAGAATCCAATCCACGGATGGAATCACAAGGGCCCCCTCATTTCCGCTTCGAGGGCAGTGCGGCTCATGTACCCTTTTGTGTTGCCACCGTCTTTCTTAGGTTTCGTGTATGCGGTGAACTCACCTGCCCTGATCACATGCTGAACATGGCAAGGGATGTATGGGACACTCAACAGCAGGAACGCTATCAAGAGTCGCGTCATCGAACTGAGCCCGGAGCTTAGAAGTATGCAGTCTTGAGCGGCTTGAGCGCCCTCGTGTCCAAGCGGTCCAAGCCTGCTGGAGGAATGGAGCCTGGGGTAAGCATAGAAGTTGCTGCTTGCAAGTCGAGGTATGGATCCAAACGGCACGCACGTGGTGGGGACCCTGGCCCCATGCCATAGAGCTTTCTTGCAGGATATTCTAGACGGTCTCAGCAGGCATGCTGGAGTTTTGTTGATGCCCGAGTCAGGGGATGGATGCTAAGGTCCAGAGGCTTCTTTGCTGCTTTCTCCCTTCAGTCACAGCCTGGCACCTCAGTCGAGAACTTTCATCTAAACCGAGACAGGGTTGCCAAGCGGCTATGCAAAGACGCAAGTCTCGTCGCTCTCTCGTCTCCGGCTGAATGCCGTTCTGCTTGATGCTCTGTGCTGGCCGGTGCATCTTTGAGGAGTGGATATACATTGCCATCAATGATCGCATGATCGAAGTGGCACATCACCCGTACGGGTCAAGGCCTCGGACATTCCAGCTCCTCCAGCCCAGGAGCGATGTTTCCGGTACTTGTTTGTTTTCATTTTGTATTGTGTGTATGGTGCGAACATACGTCGTGTCGGATGTCAAGCTCCACAAGAGGGGTATGTCCCTGACAACAGATCCTAGGTGGAAGAAGTAATTTCGAAAGCGGCAAACCTTACTGCCCTTGGCTGTTTAGTTTAGGTCGGGATGTATCCCTAGATGAGACACCGGACGAGGTGCCCGATGACCATGTCGTAGATACAGTGTGGTTTAGACGATCGATTGCTACATCAACAATCGACATGCTAAAATCTAGGATGGATGAGCTCTTTGTGCTTAGGCACGGCTGCTTTCACTTTCCTGAGATGCGGTTTGCGTTGAGGTGGTGCATGTCTTGGAGAATGTCCTGAGGTGGTGATTTCTTCGCAGTGACGATTCATATGCCACTTGCTATTTGGTGATTGTCCCAATACAGGCCCCTGCTACGGATGGCAGCCGCGGCAAAATTTTTAGAATGGACTGTTAGGTCAGCTTGCTGCTTTGCTCGTTGTGATTGTTGAGGCTTTGCGTGCTCAAGAAGTGCATATCGCAGGCTCGCCCGTGCAGATGTAATGTTGTGAAAGGCAACCCCCAGGTCTTTTGGTGATTCTGCTGCAGACTTGACTTTGCTTCCATTGCTTCCCGTATCTGTGGCAAAGATGTGTGGAGGCGAAACCAGCCTCAAAGCACCAGGACGCCATGTGGGCATGAGCTTGTGTGTGCAAGAGGGAGTGACGAGAGAATGGGTTCGAGGACATGCTATTAAAGCAGCTTGCCCGGCATGTTCGTGCCTCAGAGCGTATCTTCACTCACTGCTGCAGGTGTGATGATAATCATGTGATGCAGAGCCGTGTCGGATGATGATCAGCTTGGTGCACAGTGCGCTGACAATGACATGCCAAAGCTAAGCAGCTTCTAAGGCAATGGACTTAGTCCAGAGTCCTTACGGTAACTATGCGATCCAGCATGCGCTGGAGGAGACAAGTTCTTGTTTCAGCTGCAAGGGGTTGTTGCACTCGGCCACAGACCACTGGTCGCAGAGCCATTCGGGCAAAGTGCAAATTACATCAGTTGCTGATAAGCCTCAGCTCATTAACAGGAGTGGGGAGGCAACTGCTGCCAGCCGATTCTGCACAAGCTGGAGGCCACGTCAGATCCTGTGACACAGATTATATGCAAGCAATGCTCTCGGACCCTCGTTGCGTGGATGTGAGAAGTCTCTGAGACGTGTCTCCCTTCAGGGCCGGATGATGCAGCTTAGCATCCAGAAGTTCTCCTCCAACGTGGTTGAAAAGCTTTTCTGTTTCGACCTCAGGAACTTCCCAAACGCACGGCCCCAGTGCAGCAATGGCAGGCGCCTCTAGCTGCATCGACTCGGCTGAATTCAGGCTCGGCACCAGCGGACTTCCGCGACCGCTTCATCGCGGAGCTCGTCGAAAGCGAGAAGATGTCAGTTTTGGTCAACAGCGACTCGTCTTCTGCAAGCCCTATTCCTATTCATGATCTGTGTCAAGCATCGCAGTATTTTTGCAAACGTCCGGCAGTACAGTAGCGAGCATGTTGTCGCCTGCACGCTCCACTGCGGCAGACCAATGGGAAATCGGAAGCCGTGTACGTTTCAGAGGACCTTGACAGGACGCTTTCCCGGCGTCCCTGGTGCCACTATGAACACGCGATCCTTGAGCCACTTCCAAGAGTGCCCCTGGCCAGCTAGCACCACAACGTGGGCAAATGATAGATGGGATGCCTGGCCTGGACAACCTTGCTGCGACACACTTGTTGGCGCCGTGTGCGAGGCGGCAGAGAAGAAGATGAAGAATATAAGTATCGTCCACACAGCCTGCTGGTCAGTCCTGGCTGTGATTGAGCGGACTGGCGACTTGTTGGCGACGGGAAGAGGCGTAACCCGAAAACTATGGATGATCTCTGAGCCGCATGGCATTCTGAGCTGAACACGTCCCCATCACCACGTCTGAGGCAACTATGGGCACTATGTTGCCAAGTTACGATCTCAGCTGCTTCTTTGAGAGATTGTGTGACGTTGCATGTTCCGGGCCGGGCATGAAGCTTTTGCAAAGACACCCGTCGGCTTCATGACTCTGGGCATGTCAGGCGAGCTTTGCAAATGGCTACTCCTGAGCAGAGTCGTGCACTCCTTGAGGCCAGGATTTGTAGAAGCTCGAAGAGCTCTTGTTACCAGTGACAGCGTCGTGATTTCCGGCCTCAGGCAATCAAGGCCAACCTGTCGATATTGACGGGATCTTGGCTTCCCTGTCCATATCGTTGCGCCCACTACTTGAGTCGAATAGCGGGCCGAGGCCGAACCGTCGGTTGCGAGTGAAGTGGGAGAAGGTCATGAGCGGCCAAGGCGAGCATATTGATAGCATGTTAGGTTTCGCTTCTGCTGACCCTGCTGCTGAAAGCAGTCGTCTGTGCCATGGTACCATGCGCCTCGAATGGTGAAGCCTCGATCTGTATGTTGCAAGGTGATTTCGATGACGATGTGCCAGATACAGTGTTCTGAACCCAGCTTCTCAAGCAGATGCGGAAGGGCCTGTCATGTGCTGCTGCGTTCAATGCATGCACTTCCTGTCGTGCAGGAAACCTGCCATGCCACAGCCTGAAAAGGCTTCTGCCGTGGGCTAAGATAGTGCTACGTCATGGCATGTCGCTACCATGACCGGAATCGCTTTGAGTGCAGGTCAAGCGCCGCAGTGCGAGGCCTCGGCGCGGGTGCAGGGCTCAGTTTTCTACTTTGGCATGGGGTCGAGGGTTTCCACGTCGCATCGTAGAAAAGGTGCTGTATTTCTCATCCTGGAAAAGCTGGAACTTGCAGGAGAGGAGACGTGGGAGTTGCAGAACAGTAGGCCCGGCAGCTCAGCAAGTTTGCAGAATTGCATGATCTTGTGGCTTCTCCTCCTTGCAAATGGAGGTCATAATGAGAAATTTGTCGACAGGGCGTTTGTGGTGGAGGAATAGAGCAGCTTCAAATCAAGAAGCCTAGAATCGACGACACGAAGGGAACATGGGATTGGTAACCGCTAAAATCAGTTAGCAGGATGAGGCGCAGGAGGAGGGGGTGGACCAAGCCGCTAACCAGTGCGAACCCCCTCTCATTCATGAAAGTGTAGCAATGTAGCACATTTTGATGCTTATGCTCTTCACCGTGCTGGAACATGGTGAAACCCGATGGCGCACTGTCATTCCATCAATGCGACGCATGCTGAAAGTCTGTCCGCTGCCGAGGTTACTACTGAAGGAAAAGTTCGACGTTGTGTATTATAGAGTTGGCTTTCGATGGGTCGTGCGCACTAAACATGGCATAGCAGATTAAGCCTCTGCTTGGACTCGTGAAACTTAGCATCACGATGTCAAGTCTCCATGTGCGAGACCTGCCAAAAGCTGACAGCTCTTGGGTCAACGCCTGGCTCGGGACATTTGCTGCCAGCATTACCATGCATTGATCTCAGCTATTGAGCTGCCTATTTCGCAATAGTACCGAAGGTGACCGTTGCTTCTGAGTTGGCCCTGCAACGGTCTTTTCTAAACGCTTGACTCGCGTTTGCTCCAATATGACACTGCTTCCTGGGATGCTGGCAGACTCCAGGCGCATTTCGAAGGGTCATGGCTGTGGGCCTGAAGCAGAGGAGTGGGAGATCCGAACACAATTGTATGCCGTCGCTTCTACCATTCACTAGAGAAGGCCCTGCTTCAGCCAAACACAGCCTCAGCTCACAGCGAGCTCCGCAACAGCGCAGGGAGACTCTGCACAGCTCTTGTCACTGTTATTAGACAGTACTAGTGGCAGCACTGTCAACCTCGTTTCGTCAATCTACTGACTTCAATTCCATGGCGTCAAGTTTCTGGCAAGCGGTGCTTCACAGAGTTTCTAGGAACAGTTGAACAGAGCTGCGTTGGGCAGGCCTGACTGTGGTCCCAAAACAAATTCAACGACAAGCGTGCCAAAGGGGGAAAGCGACCATTGCAGATGAGCCCCAGGAGAAAGCTTACGAACAGTACATGAAAGCGTCCACAATGCTGCCACACTTTTGGAAAAGACCATCAAGGGCTTCGCAAGTGCAGCTTCACACCAACCTAAGGGTATAAGTGCTCACCCGGCCCGCTGTGTATGCTGCTGGTGCAACAAATGTCGACGAATCTCTCATGAAAGCGATTATCGTCAACTGGAGCGAATCGGCACTGGTCAATGGCACCGCTGACAGTCTTGAGCCCACTGTTTCACCACACGTTTGCAGGACAGGAGTTTCGCAGGGAGGCTCCATACCAGAAATCAACATATACTTTCAGGAAACGGCGGGCTCCTTTTTTATACAGTGTTTGCAAAGGCAAATGCTGTGCACAGTACTGGCTCTAAAGGATCTCGGCGTCCATTTCTTCAGCGAGTTTTCTTGCAGACGGTGATGCTATCTCGTGACCGGAGGCATCCGAACGCCATCCTTCAGTGCCTCGTGCCTTGCAAGGGAGTGCTGTCACGACATGTCGGCGCTACGAGGGGAAGCAAAGCGACCTGGATGAGATATTCGTGTCGTCCACAGTATGCCAGCGAAGCTTCTCTTCAAACGCTGAGCGCGATGTGATTGGCTCCGTTGCAGGAGCATGCTAGGCAGATGATTGAAGATTTTCTGTAAAGGGTGGGGGGCCCGCCATGTTGACACAGAACTCTTGCCACAACCCCTAAGCTGTTCTGCGCGTCTGGTGCTACGACACTTTGCCAACCCCGGAACCCATAACGTAGCCCATCAAACTACTATCACTTGTGATGCTTCAGCGGAACACGAGCACTCCCGTGTTTGTGACGGCAGCAACGCTTCAACATACAGCAGCAAGTATAGGAGATAGGAAAAGGGCTCCCTTCTCTTTGCAGCATCTCGTCATCACTGCCTTGGTAGTATACACATTCAGCATTCATTTGTTGCCGATGTTCCTTCAAAGATGCCTGGAGCTTTCGCTGACTCATCGCTTCAATTGAGCCTGCGGTTGTGCTGCCCATACTTCAATCTGCACTGTAGTATTTGCATCTTTCCGAACTTGACAAGCCAATAGTAGAGCATGAGCTCCTGGCCTTGTGTCCTACCACTAAGCTGCGATGAAGATGTGCAGAAGTTGATGAGGCTTCTCAAGATCCAGGCCCAGTATCATATTGCATGTGTGTGCACGTTTCTCTCGGAGGTGCACGAGACGTAAAAGCGAAGCTTCAAGTCGTGCAATACATAATTTAGCATGGCTTGCAGAACGACACATGGTCTAGTTTGGACATGCTTAGCGTATGCTTTGGCAGGCACTCAGCCTGGTGTGTCGTGCAGCTCCAGTATCACGTATGCCCTGTTGAGCTGCATGTCTCTCAAGGCGGTTTGCCGGCAACGCGCGCGATGGGTTCGTTGGTACTCGTAGGGCGATTCTGTTATCCAACTGTGTCGTGGCTATCTTTTCACTTGAAGGTGTTCGGACTTGATTTGAAGCAACATCAAACGACGCTTGCAGCAATCGGCAAGGCCTTGAGGAATGCAGCAAGCAAGGCATGTAGTAGACTACTTAGCAGCCCTGGGAAGCATGCAGCAAAGGAAGGAGGGGAAACCTGTACGGTTTCCCAAGCAAAGCCGGCTGGCATTGAGATTCCCAGAGCTTTGAACATCCGAGTCCGAAACCTGCCACCGGAGAGCAAGGTCTGGTGTCACCCCTAGATGTTCAGCAGGAAGGTGGCCATGGGTGGCAGAAGTTGGTTTCCGCTATGCTCGAACGGGTGTAATGCTAATGCAAGCAAGCCGTGTGAAAGCATTGCAGAGGAGACGTCACCGGTCACCAGTGCGGATGGTTTGTAATCATCTTTTCTTGTGACGTCTGCAAGCGAAGCTCATGTCTGTCGCAGCTCGAAGTCGTACAGCGGCAGCGTGGCAGCGGCCGTTTGAGCGCTTTGCACACTTGCACTGGTTCAGAAACTGGGGCTGGCCAGCCGGCAAAGGCTGTCCTGAACGGTCGAGGTGCGGGAGAACATTTTACTTGAAGAGTCTTGGCACGCCCCAGTTGTCTTTTGAGTCGAGCCAGCATCTGTGCCAATGGTGCAGAGACCATGTGCTGAAATGCTGGCGGCGTGCAGAGTTAGGTGTGGTCCTGGCCTCAGGCTGTAGCATGCACGGGTTTCAGATGGATGCATGACATGCTCTCTTCGGTTTGATTTCGCCTGGATGTAACAGCGGTCTGGCTGGATAAGTTCGATGAGATACGAGCACTTCCACTAGTTGGAATGTACGAAGTATGTTGCTTCTTGTTTCGCTGCTGGGATGAGGTAGCCCCTGGTAGTTTGCAAGCTGCGCCTCCTAGCCGAAGCCTGAGCAAGATCTGCGGTGCATGAAAACCCAGAGCGACAGTCCAGGTCGATTTCGCAGTAATTTTTGATGCAGCTGCAGCACGATGCGTAGAGTCTACAGCCGTATCCGAGGCGGCGTGGGCGCCAGCTCCGTACGGGACAGCCGCTTCTCACCTCGGATCAATGAGGGTCCGAGCCCGAAGCTTGTCGCAGTTGGAGCCGTGTTCTGATCTGAATTTTGTTCTTTTTTTTTGGTGTGTTTCTGTGCGTTTCGGGGTCGCGGTATCCTGTTGCTCTTCTACTTGTAACTTCACCGACGGGCTTCGGTGTGGACGTGATGAGTCTTTTTTGCCAGAATTATGCAGGGTTTGGCTCGGAGATGCTGAGAACTCCCGTGACGCGAATGCCCCCTCCATGCTTTTGGGCTTTGTGATCGTAGACTCTGCATGTTGCGTCTGCATCGGTGAAAGCTGTTGAGCAATGCATTCTCAGTCTCCCATCCAAAAACTCTAAAGCTGTCCAGATCATCCGATCTTTCCATTCTCTTTGGTTGGCCTCGTGCACAGACTCGAAAGGCGTCGACATCACCACTGTCATCAAATTTATTGTTTTTAAGTCTCTGCAAAATGCGCAGGCTGGTCTTGCCGTGCCGTGCTTTCACAGATGTGTGTCTTGAGCAGGTGTTTGCAAAATCGTGGGGAATGTTGGCCAGCGTGCATCAGCGTTTTGACGTCTCGGCCATGTTGCTGGAATCGCCGGCAGCGCGCAAAACCGACGGGTAGAGGCGACAGGACATGAGTTCGCGGGCTTGCGCGGTCGTCAGCAGAAAAGCATCTTCCGAGAAGTCATGGAGTCGCAAGACGTTTGGGAAGAGCCCCGGAGAGGGCAGAAGCAACACATGGCAGGTGCAGACCAGTTTTGTCTTTGAATTTGTGGTGCTCATATGAGCAAAAGCGAGCTGCTACCCCAGCCGGACAAAGTTCAGAACGGTGTCACTAAAAAAGCAAACGAGCCTGTTGCATGTTGTAAAGGTTTGTTCAGTAGGTGTGGAAGTTGTGCGGATTCTGCTTTGCCGTTTGCATTGCATGCTTGCCGCAATCAGCTTCGAAAAGCCTCTCTCAGGGTCTTTGTTCACTCTGTCCGTTTGCTGGTATTCACTCAATTTTCTACCCGCGCCGGCGCCTGTGCTTTGCAGCCTGTGTGATTTGCATTTCTGCTGCTTAGGTGGTTCGACAGCTGCCCTCCGAGCAAAATGCTCCGTGCTATGGCAAAGCCTGATGATTGAAGCGTGCAGATATGCTTGTAGCATGTTCACGCGAAGCTGAATGCCAGGCTCATTTTTGACGGCTCTCAGAAGGGTCTTGCCCAGCGTCGGGCAACCCGTGGCACAGGCATCCTGGTTAGGTTGGTTGTTGGTCCCTGTTAATTCTACTGCTACGCCGCCCGCCTCGGCCTGACTGTGGCGGCAGCATGTGTCTCTGAGTCTTTAGCTCAGAGACTGAGTCTCGAAATTGGAGCCCCAAAGCTGGTGTCACTGGACTTTTTGGCTGCAGGGAGGCGGATTCGGTGGTGGGTACTAAGTGTCGGATTCATGTTGCTTGTGTGTGTTTAACTGTCTGGGACAGCCCATGCGAGCCAAGAAGTTTGACTGGGTAGAAGCAGTACCAGTACCTGAGTCACTACTTTAACGGAGCAACACTCGGACACAACCCGCTCTGCTTCGCTGATTGCCGAGAGAGACGGGTCGGGGGCAAGGGGAGGGTGAGACAGTAACTGGACATGTATCCTCTCGCAAAGCGTACAGGAACAGGCAAAGGCAGGTGTCCCTTTTTGTTATCGGCGCACAGCTGTAGATCAGTACTCTGCTAGAACCTTGAGCAACAGGCATAGATACATGAAAGTGATACGTGAAACAGACAGGCACCTGGATGTGTAACATTCTGCATTTCAACCAGGCACAAATTTAGAAAACGTAAAGCTGCATGGCCGTGAGGCGGCATTCTACATTGCCTGTTATTGCCCAAGCGAAT
>CAJNJA010031875.1:13826-30316 GCA_905231915.1 Symbiodinium necroappetens
CCAAAAACGGGTGTCACGAAACTTTCAGGCTGCAGATTAGGTGGAGGGTACTGAGTTCAACCCCCAAGACGCCTGAGGCTTGTGGCCACGGCGGATATCAATGCAAGATCCAGTGTTTCAAGTTGAGAGCCGCGAACATGCATGCCGCTACACAGGGCATTGCAGGACATGCCAACTGCATTGAGTGAACGTGCCAGGACCAATGAAGCGCCTATTTTTAGTGCTTGGCACTGTGAGTGGCCTGTCCTCCAAGGCTCGATCACAGCATGATGAGTTCATGGTTCCACATGTTTCCGCACCGGATCACCGGATGTCGGTCAGGGGCGGGAGCTGCCACCAGATCCCGCCAAAGTCGCTCTGCCCGCGGTGCCCGCGGTCCGAAATGCTTCAGACTTACGCGCCTTGTGGACGGAGTGCTGGTTATTGGGAAGCAAGTTTGCTTTCTGAACCTGTCGCATGAAGTTTTGCAGTTCTTTTCGCTCTGGCAGCCGTGTCGAAGGGACTGTTTCAAATCGAAATAGTTGTTTCTGTCGTTCTGAGGCGGGAAAGGATGGCTCCTGGGCACATATTCATCTTCGACCCAGTGTCAAGCATCTGAATCTTGCAGAGCATGTTGCGGCAGTTCCGATTTCGTCGGAATTTGTCATGTGACGGCAGTTGCTGCAGCAATGTGTGTTGGCAAACTCCTGAGTGACATCCAATGTGAAATGATGCACTCGTAAGAAGCTGTCTGCGCACAAGGTATGCCAGAACTTCCTTCGCTGGATGACATAATGAGCCCGACTTCCCAAACCATGTGTGGCAGCTCAGATTTTGAGAAAAGCTGGGTATGCGCTACAGAGGTGCCTTATTGGTGGAATCTGCTTCTCATTAAAACGGACAGCTGCTCCTAAGGTTTGGCATCAGCTCAGAGGCCAAGCAGCTCGAGGCACAGCCGGGAAAAACACAGGACACACACACACACACCCGAAACTCCCTGCGTGTTGCAGAGCGCTGGAGTCGTCAGGACCACGGGGCCGCATTTCGTTTTCTTATCGAACGGCGCCTGGAGTTGAAGCTTTCTTTAGCAAAGTGCCCGAATGCTACAGACCTCGGCCCCACTACTGAGGTGTTTCCACCTAAGAAGCTTGTAATTCCACTCAAGTGGAGCGCGAGACCAGTTCACGAGAGCGGTCCGTGTCTTGCCGCTTGTGGCGTTCTGCCGTCTGACTTTTTGAAGAATACTTTCATGTGCGTTGTCTGCACACTAGGAGCCTCGATCACAGCAGAGCCTTGGCTGGGCCAGGCGAAGATGCTCAAGATAGAGCACGAAAACAGCTTGCGCCTTCAGCGGCAGAAGGCAGTCTTCGACCGAAAGCTGAAGGCCTCTCGGGTAGTCATGATACTTTCAGGGTGTTTTGGTAGAGAATTGTCCAGGAGCAAGAGGCCAAGAACCAGGGTGTGGCGAAGGAGCACTGCCATCCTCGCCTGTTCTGTCTTGACGAAGCATTTCTCGTGGGTCGCCGTGTGACTTCATGGCCCAGAAGCCATATAATCCAAAAGCTCCTACGCCCTTGTCACCAGGAGAATGCTGATCTGGCCAAGACCATTATGCAGCTGAAGAAAAACAACGAGGCGACGTCATAACCTCCAAGACATGCAAGAAGCAACATCAACTTCAACGCCATGCTACCATGAGACGGCGCATTTCCGGCTTGGTTGCAGCTGTCCTTCTGTTGCACTGCATGAGTGTCGGTACATGGGATCATGCAAATTTGATCTTGGTGCATGTTGTTGTGTGCAGGCCACTTTCGCCAAGTCCAAGACACTACGTGAGGCCGACATGTCAAGTAACAAGTAACGAGGGAACAGTTCGTTGTTCAACATAGTGTGGCGTTTGTGTTGTTGAAATAGTGTGTGAGATCGATGCCTTCCTGACGTGTTGTGGGATCTAAGGTGCTGCCAAGTGTAGGCATGACAACGAACTGATGCTGGCGTTGCGGGGAATGCAGCGAGGGGGGCATCATATCGGACCTGCACGGTCAGGCCATATCATTGCGCAAAGCGGAGGTCAAGAACATGCAGGAGCTTGCCAACCCAGATGGAGCATGCTTCATTTGCTATACGACCATGCTGTCCAAAGATGCTCACGCATAGGAGCAGCTTGCAGCCGTGCAGCAGTACTTGGTCGACACCTTGTCAGATGCCGACGAAAGCAAGGCCCGTAAGTTTCAACGGGGCAGCTGAAGTAGCAGTGGTGATCGGAAGTCACTGCAGCTATGCTCGGCCAGGCGCCAGAACTCGCCATCTTGGATGAGGAGGTGCGAAGTGCCAGCTTTGCAGGGAGTTACAATTAGGGCCCAATAGCAGGATCCTGCTTACGGCCCCGGAAAGGGCCCCGTACTCACTTTAAGACCTTTCGAGCGTCTCAGCATCCGAGGAGAAAGCCGAAGCGGCCGAAGCCCAGGCGGTTGCCGTGAAGAGGAAGGCCCGAAATGGCCTGAAGCTGGTTAAATCAGGGTTTCGGCGTTGAGGTTTTTGGGGGTCGAAGGTTTCGGGGTTATCAATGAAGGGGTAAAGGGCCGAGAGTAGTTGGATAAGTAGAGCCGGAAGAGCGTGTTGCTTCAAAGCAAGTCACGAGACTTGCGCTTTGAGGACCCGCGCAAGTAGGACATGCAGTCACCTCTTTGTCCACGTAACGAGCATCAGGGCCGCCTGCACGTTGAGCTCTCTGAAGCCGCCCTCCGCAGGCTGCTTCGGCCATAGCCATCGCCGAGCAGCGAGCCAAGAAGGACGAGGCAGAGGCAGAGTTCATCACCGTCTCGTCGACCCTGCTCAATGAATACTTTTTGCAGATCTCACAAGTGGATTCTGTCAGCTTTGCCTGCCTGAGTGACAGGAACCCAACCTCTCCTTCCTTCAGGTGGAGGAGGCTTGCCATCGCAGCCTGTGGCAGACATTTTAAGTGGTGCTCTGGTATCTGCCACTCCTGCGAGTCATGACGATTGCAATCCGTCACGTGGGTGAGGAGCCTGATGATGCGGCTGCGTTGGACAAGGAGGCAGGAGGTCCTAAAGTAGTAGTGTAGCACTCAGCACGCAGCTTCTTTTCCAGGGAAGGCATGGGATGAAGCAGGAGCATCAGCCAGCACGTAAGAGCGAGAAGCAGCCACCTTTCTTCTTGGATTGCTGAACGTATCATGTGGGAGCTCCTGTGCAGGCGGATCTTGGAGAGCCAGAGAACCTGCTTGGTGTCCTCGCGGACGGGGTGAAGAACATGAAAAAGCAGGGGGAGGTCGGAGTTTACAGTTTCTGCTTCGTAATGTAGGCATCATCTTTTCGGAGACTGATTGCCGCGGCTCCTGTATCATCCCAGCCAGATTCAGAAACCTTTGCTTTTCGTTCTTGAGTGATCTTAAAGCAGAGACCACGTGGAGGTGACTTCAAATCACTTGAAATCGCTCTTCTTGTCCAGCTTGCAAGACGGCGTCTGGCTCTGAGCTGGGGCTGCCACTGGTCATATTCACGCAGTCGTAGTACCGACATCTTCTAGGTGAAGCGTCGAAAGGCACTCAAGGCGCAGCAGAAGGCCAGCATTGACTCTGAAACTGCGCGACGGCACGGCCAAGAATTTCATGCAGCATCCACAGGTCTTGCAGCAGACGCTTACAAGCATGAAGTCCTACGAGGCCGCTTGAACTGCTATCTGCATTCTGCAAAGTGTGGTACTCATGCAAGCCAATCTCGCTCTTGCAAAGGCACGGCTTGGAAGAGCCGAGGACCGCTTGACGGTATCGACCTTACACACTTGGGACTTGGGGCATACAGGACCTCCCCCCTCTCATATGTGTGTGGGCGCAGATGCAGGCAAGACGGGTGAGTGCCCCAACACGCATGCGTGTATGTTGGCCACAGAGCACAGCCGGCTTGCGGCGGCCAGCAGCACATTGAGCGTGCCACGTGGCGGCACGTGAGAAAGCAAGGCACCAACAAAGAGCACGCCGGCAGCCTTGACTCATCAAGCCCCGGTTAGAAGAGAGAGAGAAAGACTGTGCATTGTGCAGCACAGTCGGAACAATTTGGATGGAGCTGTTTCGAGGTCACCAAGCAGACATTGGACAAGCACCTTCATGATGCAGGACTTTTCCTGAAAAAGCTGTCGTGACTTGTTTGCAAGTTTGTCTTCTACACGGCAGCGGTAGAATCAGGCATCGGAGATGGTCCACAGGACCCGCCATTGCTTAGTTCGAACCAAGGCAGCTTCTACTGGAAAAGCCCGAGGCCAGGGGAATGGATTGTTGCAGGCGACAGTGGTGATCCTTCTGTCAGCAGCCCGGTCACCTCTAAACATGGCGTTGAACTACCATGATAGTGTGGGTGCCCTAGCCGTCTTTCTCAGCCTGGTAAGAGATGTACGTAGCAGTCCATAACTTGATACAGCTTCCCCGGCACGACAAGCATGTCTCGACAAGGAGGGGCGACGGTGACGGTTGGAGGGCCTTCATAAATTTCGAGTCATTCCGAAGCGCTCTGCGACAGATTGCGCTGGTCTGACAGGCTGGTCAGAAGGAGCTGGCGGCCTTGCAGCAACATTCTTCTCTCTGAGACGCGTATTCCGTGAGCTGCAATGAGCTTCGAGACAGCCTTAAACCTTCTGGCACGGTGCAGGTTGCGGACTGTGCATGCTTGGAGCAATGAGCTCTTACATTACCACCAGCTTGCCAGAAAAATTAACTTTGCAGCCAAGCTTATGAACCTCTCTCCCATGTGCGGATAGCAAGTTGCGAGACATGGGCCTTGATCCATGATGCTTGTCGCCTCTGGCCGGAGATGCCTGCAGGTAATGAAAGTAGGATCCATTTCCGAAAGCAGGATCCATTTCCGCCGTCATAAAAGCAATAACAAGCACTGGACCGACAACTTTCCAACTAGTGTTCCACGAATTGCTTCGCACCGATGATGTCAAGAGTGTGATCATGGGCCGGCCCATGGATGCATCTGAGCGCATTCGTTCAGACATCGCAGGCTCTGGGGTGCTGGGGGATCCAACGACCTCAGTTTCAGGGAATGCTGCCGGGCATCAGTCGGAGTAGGAAAGACCTAAAAGTAAATTCCCAAGTATCCAATGCTGGGCTATGTTTGGCATGCTGGGAAGGATCACCGATTTGGCTCGGGCACCAGCGCATTGAGAGAGCTCCCTGACATAAATTTGAGTCTCAGGCTTTGGGTTTAGTTTGGTAGGGTTGCTATCGTTGCCATAGACCCTGTCGAGCCCACTTGGTCTGAGAACATGTAGACTCATTGACAGCCGAGGCATGTTCAGGCCATTCAAGCCTGCCGGCGGTCCCAACTCTGGCACACTGCTCTTGATCTTTTCGTATCCACTTCGCACCAGAGCTTGGAGGCCGAGCGGGCGGATTCCTAGTGCCGCTGCCATTTCACTTTCTGCTGGTCAACTCGAAGCACAACCGAGAGCCCAACACGGGGCCGCCAAAGCGCCTTGTACTTGGTGCACTGCATGCAGGTCAACGCCGTGGTCTACACTGCAACAATCTCTGCCTTGGAGCAGTGGCCGAAGGCCTTGCAGCTCTTCGAGGACTGAGACCTTAAACCCCAATATCAGGAGAGTATAGAATGAGTCTTGTCTACCTCCTTCGGCCTGGGCTGCAGGATTTGCAGGATCGCAGTTTGGAGGCTGATGTCGTTCTGCACAACGCGGTCGTCAGCGGCTGTGATACCAGAGAGCCATGTGGCTTAATTTTCTTCGCAAGGAACAAGGTGGCTTCGATATCTGTTTGTCCTAAGGCAGCATGGCATATGGCCTTGGACCAACTGAGGCAGTGGAAGAAGAGCTCCTCCATATTCAGCAAGCTTCGCTGTCGTTCTATTCAAGCAAGCCTGATTTCATTCAACACCTTCATCAGTACCTGTGACAAGTCCGGCCACTGGGAAGCTCAGCTGAATGTTCGTGATCAGAAGTTGATAGCAGACACTTCAGCACTGCGCAATAATTCCTTCTTCCTAGCACCAACGATAACGACGACGACGGCTACTACTGCCGAAACGGCTATTACTGCGACAGCAACAACAACTACTGCTGCTGTTGCTGGACTCGTCATGGCCGGAAGCCTGCTCACGCTACTTCTGCGGCTACTGCCACAACGATTTCTACGACTACTTTAACACTTGTTGCTGCTACATGCTGCTACAACTACATCGACGAAGACGACGACAATGACGACGACCACGATCTCGACATCGACGACAGCGGTGACGTCTACTACTAGTTTGCAGTGGATGTCAAGTCATCTGCTGGGCGCGCCTCCCCAAAAAGCAGACCCATCGCTGCCCATGGCTCGCACTCCAAGATTTGGAGGGCTTTGGTGGATGTGCAGTTGCTGATTGCAGCGGTTGCAAGCCATGCAACTGCGATCATGTCAGCCGATGCGAGCTTCAGCTATGCAGTGTTTCTGCTGCATGGGCTAATCCTGGTGCCAGTTCGCATCAGCTGTATCTTGTAGCCTTTTCCCCCTCCCCGCTCTTTCTTACGATGTGGAAGTGGGTCGCACCAGTCAGTGTTGGGGGAGTGCATCAGCCAGGCAGCTCGCTCCTGATTTTTTTTAGCATTTCTACTTCTTGGTTAGTGAAGACGGCATCGACAAAAGGGCAAGACTTCAACGGGTTCTGCTGGTTCTCATCGCCCGCGGCATGGTTGGGGACAACTGGCCGAAGGAGTTGGATGAAGACAGCGAAGAAAGGTCATACGAGGATGTCGCCGGCAGTCTGAACTCGCAAGTTTGACAGTGTTGCAGGGCTTGCAACGTGGAAGCGAAGCTCTCACTTGTCGGGAAGCAGACCCTGAGCAGAAGTCGTTGCTTGATGGTCTGGGTGAACGATGCAAGTAGTATGTGGTGTGAAGTCAGTAGCAGGAAGTGCGGTATCAAAGAAGCTGTGCGAAGCCAGTCATAACTCATAACTGAAAGACATCCTGGTAGAGGTGCCGTTGGTCGGGAGACCAACCGCCAAATGACAGATGCAAAAACCAGCGACCCTTGAAAACTGCAAGATCATCCGAATGAAAAGCTGTTTTGAGAAAACCACGGTCGAGAATTGTGGGTGTCGACCGCCTCTGGGTGGACATAGTTTGCAATGAACATAGTGGTGTTGTGCGCAGAATCTGCGCACAAGCTTGTGATTGACAAGAGGCAGCCCCTAGCACCCTTCCGGTGGCTGCACCAGAGGCGGCGACACACCTTGAACCGCAGACCCATCTTTACATCCGCACATGGCTCGATCCCGTCGGTTCACCATCAGAGATCGTAGTGATCACTCCTTGGCTGAGGAGCAAGCTGCAGCTTGCCTCATGCGTTTGGAACGAGGACTTCAAGCTGATGCAATCTCGCATCTTGGCAGCCCCCACCCTTCTGCTGATCGCCTGTGATGCTGTTGGATAGCCTGCCACAAGCCTGGGAGGTGCAGATAACAAAGGCAATAGGTGTCTCCTATATGAGCTGCTTGCACGTTCACATGTTTATCAGTTCAAGTGTTTTGACAGCGTTGGGTTTGCATAGACTGTGTCCTTGTTCATACATTTAGAAATTGACTGACATCGCTGCATGTGTATGCATTGCGATCTGAGTCAGCAAACAACAAGGGTTTTTTTCAGCGAGCGGCTCTGAATCCAGGCATCGAGCGAAACAAAAACCCAAACCAAGAAAGCCAAGAATCGAAGCCAGAGGCAGCCTCGGGCACATTCTTAGGTACAACGCAATGATGAGTTCCTCCGGATCTGCCAACTGCTGGCAGCTTGCGGTGGACTCGTACGCAAGGCCTTGTCGTATCTAGCCGAGTGCGCTTTGCATGCACAGACAGCCAAAAGTGAGATTGGTCGGATCCGCGCAAATATTTCGTTGGATTGAACTGCAGGCTACGACAAGCTCATATCCAACCAACTCGTGTCGCCAGACGATAATTGGCATGCTGTACGCTTTTCCCTGCATGTCCAGGAAGTACCTGTGCAGGCGTTGCAGCTGAACTGAGGTCACCTGCAACACAGCCATCGCCACCTGCAGGAGCCACGGCTGATTTAGCATTGTAGCCGTGGTCGGTGCGTCACTGCACCGACGGCATTTCCCTGAACCTGCTGGCATTGAGTTTTCAACGTATTCTGGATTGTTGGCACTGGCAGGCATTGGCAGCGGACCCTGCGCGTACTGTCGGAATCTTGGCTTGCATCACGACAATTTCAGCATCTCCATAAATTTCTGTTCTGTAGGAAAGGCAGATTAACAGGCCGTTGAATGGTTGGCCGAGGAAGGTTCAAAGATGAGTCTCTTTCCGGATGTTGTCTCATATTGCTCTGCCATGAGTGCCTGCGATGCCTGGCAAGCAAGATCGTGTGAAGAACACCTCCCTCGCTCTGAGGGAAGTGGTCGACAGAAGGATCGCAAAGTCGGTTAACTCAGGAGAAAGCAGCTTTGTGGCAAATGGCATTCTGCCTTTTCGCAACGATGACGGGTGACCAACTACAGGTCAGGATATTCTGCCCTTGTCTTTGAGTGTATGCAGAAATGATACTGCTTGCCGTCAGGCCACGAGCGTTTGCTACAACACTCTCATCAGCGCATGTGCTTCGGGCCACCAGTGGCAGAGGGCTGTCATCTTGTTCTATGTGCCCCGGTCTGAACAAAGCAGGGGTTCTTATCGCGACACCAAGTCCTCAAGTCCGGTTTTGAAGCTCTCAAGGGTGCGACCCAGAGAGTTCGAATTCGGGGAAGTCGTAACTTTGCAGCTGGCCAGTAGGGACTGAAGCGAACAGATCCTCAACATGAATCAGCCGTGCGGGTCTCTTTGTGACAAAGCGCGCTTCTTCTGCTTCCACCGCAAATTTAGACAACCATGCTCATCCTTTCTGGCCTTCTGGCTGAGTCTCGCAATTCCTGAGTGCAGCAGCCAAGGATTTTCTGGAGGTTTCTCTGGAGCTGGATGCGCTGACTTGCAATGCTCTTATGACCGCTTTTTGCCGAGCTGGACGATGGCAGCATGCTGCAAACCTACTATTCGAGATGTCGCTGCTTGACAGCAGCTGTGGTTTCAGTGTGTATCCAGCCTTCGAGTCGCACCTCGTAGGTGGGACTTCTCGGGAGGTTTGGTAAGTGGACTGTTTTTGCGCGCTCGACACAGTTGAGGCTGTGGCTTGTGTCTGCTGATATTATCTCACACTGTGCCTGCATCTCCGCCTTCGAGCAAAGCGGACAGTGGGCAGGAGGTCTTCGCCTTAAAGAACCCGATCCAACAGTGCTTCCTGCGCATGTTACTTACATAAGGATGAGCCGCGGATACTACATTGCATCAGGTCTGGCAATGTTGCGAAAACTGCATCGAGCCATGCTGCAAACAAGCAGCGTGGCGTATACTGCTGCTGCCGGAGCAACTCTGCCAGATTTAGACCACATCTTTGAAAAGCTAAATGCACTTTACCTCAGCCCAAGGCTTGCGAAAGATGTGACAGATGGTTAGACTCCGTTGACCTTCTGTGCAGCTTGCAACTGGCCGCACTGTTTGCAAACATGCCTGTGCCTTGTCCAATCAGTGTTTGTCCAGCCGATTTGAGAACAACTTTCGACACTATGGACCCTTGAGGCCTACAGCACCGTGATGAATGCCTGCTCCACCGCTGGCTATTGGCCCAAGGTGATGCACATCCTTCAATGCGCCCAACGGACTGCCTGCAGCAGATCTAGCTCTGAGAGGACAACGCATGTCTTGCAGAATCCAGGACGATGCTGTTAGTTGATGTCATTATGCGAGGTTCTGCCGCTCGGACTCGGAAAGTATTGACGACTTGACGACTTGACATTCCGTGCTGTAGGCGGGGACTGGCAAGCAGCTATGTCAGGTCTTGAGTGCATGCCAATCCGGCACGCAGTGGCACTTGGCATCTTCCCTCCTAGGCTCGGAGGTGCCGGATGACTCTCGGCGAGCTTGGGGGCTTGGGGGTTTCTCGGTGTTCCGGCGGCAGCTTTGATCCAGCGTGCTCAGGTAAACTGCGTGTTGTGCGGCTGCGCACTGGGCAGCTGCGCAAGAGCGGCGCACTGGCAGCGTGCGCAGCAGTTGATGCAGGATGTTGACGAGAGCGCTGTCGAGGCCAACGCTGCTAAGCTGCAGCCAGGGCAGAAAAGTGCCAGCAGATGCGCCAAAGGGAACGCTTGCTTGCTTGAGGTCCTTCTAAGAAGTTCGCTGCTGAGCAGCTTTTCTCGTGCATCACGGCCCGTGGAGGCATCTCTGATGCACACAAATATCCGCAGCTGAAAGGGCACATGCAATGAGTTGGCATCAGCAGGACCAGGATGTGTTGAGTCTTGTCATCGTGGTAAGGCTGTTAAAATGCTCGAGAAGCTCTCGATGGACTCTGGCCTTATTCCCTGACATGGCGGGAGCAAAAGATCAGAGCAGGATTGCATTCCGGCGATGCTCGAGAATGTCCCAGAAGCTTAGAGCTCGAGCTTTCGCAGGCTCTCAGACACTCAGCTTTGAGCTGCACTGCGGGTGATCCTACTACTCGTAGTCGTTTTCGGCACTCTACGTGTTGGATCCACGTTGCCTGGAGACCAAACATTGAGCTATCGCTGGATGTTATGCCTTCTCCTCCTTGTAGGTCTGATGCGTAGTACTGCATCTGACCAGCAATGGGCGTCGACGTTATGCCAGATGAGGGGCATTAGCACAGAGGCCAGCTAGCAAGAGTCAGACGAACATCCAAGTATTCGTCGCACTCGTGGCGTTGGCAGGAAGATCTGCCTTCATACAACAGGGCGTTGGTGGCACTTACTCGAAACAGCCAGTGGACCCTGGCGCAGCAGGCGCATCCTGACAAGCACTTCCAGGGCAATGCCGCGAGTCAATTCACTCGGACGGTTGCACTTTGAATTGTTGTGGAACTTCGTCTCAGGTTTGTGACTGTCGCCTGTGGGTTCCAGCTAAATGTCCGCAGCCGAAATCAGGAATTATTTTCTTAATTGCTTTGAGAACTGCTGCCGACACGCATGCTGGACACACATGCTTCGTGCACCGCCAAGGCCATTTCGTACAGCATCGCAATGCAAGCCAGCGGACATCTCCTGCATCGCTGGCCGCATGCGGTCAATGTCTTCGACTCTCAGCAGTGGGCTGGAATGGAATGCAATGCAGCCTAGCTGCATGCGTGGCCAGCCTCCGTTTGAACTCGAGGTGCTCCTGCCATAGATCACTTGTTCGGTTCTTCAGGTCATTCATGCCGGACTGCTAGCCTCAGCCATGAGTTCGTCGTGGCAGAAGGTCTGGGTGCTGCTGTCTCTGCTACGGGTTCAGGCGGGGGCAGTCCCGGGACATTCTGAGTGCTCTCTAAACAATTCTAAACACAGGCACTTCGCATCAGCACCATTCTTGCTGGCACTGCTTTGGCATCACTCGCATCCCATGGGTCTTGGTGGCAGGCCATCTCTTTTTTAAGAGTCGATGTAGACATGCGAAGTGCCCGCTGCTCGCATCACTGCTTGCATGCAGGCTTGCAGCTTTTTCCAAGGCCGCCGTGCACATGCTTTAAATATGTCGTGTGTATGTCGTGTGGTGGATGTGTGCTGCGAATGCCGGGAGGCTGTTCGAATCAAGATCTCGAAGCCAACTTGATCTTTACGAACACGCTTATTGGCCAGCTGTCCCAAAGATAGCACGCTCTTCTGACGGGTTCCCATGTGAGTTTCAGGTGCCACCGGGACACACTGGCTTCGTGCTCTTGATATGCGTTCTCATCTTGCCCAGCAGAAGAGGAGTGCTTGTCAGCTTTCCCCTTAGTTGCATTTTGCTGGCAAGCATTATCTGAGTCACACGCCAGGAGTTTGATCACCCACAGTCTTTCAGCAACTTTGAGCATAGCTTTTGCTAATTCCTAAATGTGACGATGTCCATCTTGGTGCTCTGCTGTTTCGGCTGCTTCGGCAACATCAAGGTGCCAGCATTTCCTGTTGCGATGCTGCCGGCATGTGGGCGCAAGCGTGCCTACTGCTGGAAGAAGCAAGCCGGAGTCGCTGTTCTCTTGATGCTGCTGGGATTTGAAACACATGCCGGTGTTGCAGTGAGCCCTGGTTCACCCTTCGAGGTTGTTGTGATGACAGCATGGCAGCAGGCTGTCCAGCAGCTGTTGCGATTGCAGGCCTTTGCCGATTTCTTGTCGTCACGCTTTTGTGTAAACTTGTGCGGGGCAAATATCCTTATGAGGCAAGCAACTCTATGCTCAACCGTATCCCCACGAGCACAGCCATCAGCGCTTGCGAGCGACGCAGCCGAAACATGCCTCTTCTTTGCGATGGACTGTCGTGAGCACTGGCAATTGAGGAAGGCCGCTTGTTGGGTCGTCGCGCACTCGCTGCTTCAAAGATGTATCTTGTCTGAACTTCGAGGGTGTCACAAGTTCTACGACTTCAACTTTGGCAAGCAGCAACCCGCGACGACCGATTCAAATCATAGGCCGCCCGGACAGACGACCCCTGCACTGCTCACCCGTTTCCCCATCGATTCAATTCTCCAGCACAGGATGTTTGCCTAGATTGCCGTGTGGTAAGGGCGGAAGGTTGATGCATGAACCTCCTGCCAAAGAACCGAAACAATCGAAGGTCGCTTCTCTACCACGGAGTTTGACATTGTCTTGTGCAGTTCGTGCATCAGTGCATGCGAGAAGGGCAAGCAATGGCAAAGGCCGCGTGCTGTGCAGAAAACTGAGCAGCTGGTTTCCAATTCTTGCTTCAACACACCGGTCTGCACTGGTACCTTGAAATGCTATGTCTACTGTGTAACCTGATGGCTTCTCAATGTGGTCACTCAAGCACTGGTGTGTTGTGATGGGATGCAGGGCGCTGTGGCTGCTGGATGTTATTCAAGACATGTTGCTGGAAGCCAATCCCATTACTTTTGGGGCGGCCATCAGCGCATGCGAGGCGCTGCTGGGCCCCTGCTGGGCATTGCTTGGGCATCCAGTCTTGCCTTTCGAGGCAATTTCGTTTGCAGGTTTGTGACCAGTGGGAGCGTTCTCTACACCTCCTCGAAGACATGCAAGCTCGAACTGGGGCTCAATTGAATGCGGCATTGTAGGCAAGTCATGTTCGCGGCTGCAGCTGTGCATGGCACACCGGAGCTCAGGTTGCCTGCGTGCAAACGTCATCACTTTCAATGCAATAGTCAAATCGTGTCTCTTGGCTTGTGGTTGCATCGGGAAGCTGCAAGAGTTTCGCCGAGACAATTTCACATTCGTGAGGTGAACGAGCAATGAAGTGGAACGAAGCTGTGCAGCTTCTCCGACTTGCACAAGGTGCACCGCATGTTTTGCTGAAGTTTGTGGCATTTTAGTTGCATCCTTTGCGGTCGCAAGATGGATGTGGCCCTGCAAACCTGGCAGGGGGAATGTTGCAGCCGAACATCATAACGCCGCTTGATCACAATGTGGACAATTGGGTTGTTCTGACGATTCAGCAGCAAGCGGGCATGTACACCGCGTTTGCCTGATCGTGGGCCAGACTATGTAGATGAAGTCTCAGTTCACTGCACTCTACTTTCGATCCACCTGTGCCACATCGACCCACTCTTTGTATGTACAGCCAACTACATAAGCTTGCAGGTACAATGCGGCGCTGGCTGCATGCAGTTGTGCCAGCAAGTGGGACCAAGTGTGTCTTGGTGCGAAAGAAGGATGCCAAGTGTCGTTGCAAAGGCATACTGATACTAGTACTGGGAGATACTAGGCATCGTTGTATTTTCTTCTCTGATACACTCTGCTTCTGCTTGTCAGAATCTCCAAGTGCTGGGCAATTCCGTCGAAGATTTGTGCAAAGCATTATTGTTGAATGACATACTTGATCCCTTGATCCAAGGCTCACGCTCTATCTCGATTCTTGCCTCGATTGAAATCGTTTTGCTGGGTGTTGCGTGGTCTGAGATGCACGCAGTCATGTTTCTGTAAAGCCAGTGAGGAGCTTTGCGCCAACGAGTTGAATCCTGATTCAGTGGCCTATGCTGCCGTGATCAGTGCCTTCGAATTCATGGACCTCCAGCAGGCATGGAGGAGTTAGCATCATGTCCCAATACGATGACCGCAGAGTTGTCACTGCATTTGCTCGTCAGGTCCCGCCGGTGTTATCAAAGCTGGATGCCCTTGGCGTACTGCGCAGCAGGTTGGCCACCAGAGTAGACACCGCAGCTCTTGAAAATAGACCCTGCTGATCCAAATTGCGCGATGAACCTTTTGAGCTATTCTTGTGTGTCTGAGCAGATCTGAGCAGCGCCTTGCCTCCAAAACTCTGCTCAAGACGTCTTCGTTCAGAGGCATGGCATGTGGCTAGAAGCCACCGTGAGTCCGCGATGCTGCATAAAGGCTCGCACCAGCGCTTTGAGCGCTTGCCGGAAGAATGCATCATGGGAGCGCGCCTTCCACCTGCTTCGAGCCATCTCAACGGATGGCTTGCGATTAAATGTTATCTCCTTCAATGCGCTCATCAGCGTTTGCGAGAAGAGCGGTCGCTGGTGTCTGGGTACTTTGCTCCATCGCGGCCTACGGGACGATCTACTAAAGCCAGATGTCATCACTGTCAATTCGGCAATCAGTGCTTGCGAAAAAGAAGCTTGGACAAGAATGACCCGTCCACTGCTAGGCTTTTTGTCCATCCTGTGCATCTTTTCTCCATCTATCGAGCCTGTGAGGCGAATCTCTGGCAGCCAGCGCTGAGAGGCCTCGCATCCGCACAGCAGCGTCTCAGCTCGAAAAGCTTTGCAAGCGATAGGAAATCACAACTTTAACCAGATATCAGAAGCATGCAGTGAGCACGTGAGTCATTCGCAGTCGTAGCTTGCATTGTCACCCAACCGACTCAGCGTAGCGGCGTAGCGCCGCGTAGCACATATTTACTGGGATGTCCTGGCGCCGTGTCGTGTCGGTCTGATGCAGCGATGGGAGCTACCCGATGAGAAGCGGAGCACAACTTCCAGCAACTCCATCAGAACATGACTTCGACCTAGTCTGTGAGGCTGATATGACAATCACTGTCAGGCTGTTGCACCCATGTTCGCCATTACTCTCCTCTCAGATTCTCAGATTCGCGAGCTGTTGCGCGCTTTACGAAGGTGCTCCGTCGAGACAGACTCGAGACTTGCCTTCTTCAGCAATCGGTTTCACTCATTCTGGGTCGCCCACTCATTCTCAGAGTATAAGGATCACTTTCAATGCAGCCATGGCTGCTTGCGAGAAGGGAGACCGCTGGCAAGATGCGGTCAAAGTCTTGAAGGACGGGCTTCTGAAGCTCTGCTGCAAGGTCTTCACTTTTGCGGAATCGTCCTCAGGACATGCGTCGCGCCCGAAGAGTGCCAAGCATCGAAGCTGCAATTATGTGAGGGGCGATGTTGCTGAGTGTGCGTCGCATCTCTTGCAGAATGTGCAATCATGCTTGTGCAAGTGCAACCTGTGGTTCTTCACCACCAGGTGCAATCTCCTATGGAACAGCCGTAAGTGCCTGCGGCAGAGGCTCCCATGAAAGGGTGGGGCAGGCCACGGCTGGGCCGGCACGAAAGTGCTCTTGTCAAGGTGAAGAGTGGAGATGGAGCTTTGAGCTGGTCTCAGAACTTCGGAGCAACGGTGGCTTGATTGCACCAGCTCGTTCATTCTCGCTACGCCCACATGCCGGCATTCTACGGCTCCTGAAGCAGATGGTCTCTACACACACTTGTGGGAACTGTGGGAACTGCACACTGCAGGCTTGGAGGCTACAGTTGTAGTCGCTCGGCCTGCATGGGCAACGAGTCCATAGTGTCTGCAGCTGTTTTGACCAACATGTGTGCTGGGCTGGATAGTTGCAGGTTTTCGGCGCAGCGATCACTGCCCTTGAGAACGACGTACAGTGGGCTAGATCGCTCGCTCTCCTGGCAGAAGTGAAAAACGTTCGCCTGGAGGCGCGCTTTCAGTTTGTAGCCTCACAGGAGTTTGCAGTCAGCATGCACAGCAGGCGAACGTCGTTCTCTACAGTGCTACAATCAGCGTCATGGAGAGAAGCCGGATGTGGCAATATGCAGTCGCGTTGCTGAAGGATATGGAGCTCTCAGATGTGCAGGCCTGGCACTGCTGCTGCTGTTACTACTACTACTACTACTACTACCACCACTACAGTACTTCTTCTTCTTCTCCTACAGCAACAACAACAACAACTACAACTACAACTACAACAACAACTACTACTACTACTACTACTGCTACTACTACTGCTACTACTACTGCTACGACTACTGCTACTACTACTACTACTACCACCACCACTACAGTACTTCTTCTTCTTCTCCTACAGCAACAACAACAACTACAACTACAACTACTACTACAACTACAACAACTACTACTACTACTACTACTACTACTACTACTACTACTACTACTGCCAGCTGCTGCTGCTGCTGCTGCTGCTGCTGCTGCTCCTACTACTACTACTACTACTACTACTT
>CAJNJA010031886.1:0-18476 GCA_905231915.1 Symbiodinium necroappetens
CAACACCCATATATATATATATATAAGCATATTAAGAAGCACTAGACATGTAGGTTTCTTAGACTTCCCGTAAGGTATGATCCCTTAAGCCCTTCAAGCTGCAAAGAAACAAACACCGTGGTCAAGAGCAAGCAGGCATCGGCCTGCACCAGGCATGTATTCACTGCCACAATGGAGGCTCTGGGAGCATCCCAAATGCCCATCAGCGTAAACTCCCCAAAAATGACGGAGTCCTCCATCTGCCTGCCGCGCGAATCTAAAGATTCTCTTGCATGCCGCCGTGCCTTCCTGCAACCAGGCAGGCCCACTCAACAGTCATGGTCGCCTCAGCTGATGGCTAGTTGTAAACATCTTGTTCGGTTTAAGCCTAATGCAAGCAGCAGTGTTGATGTTTTTTTGACTAGGCTTGCAATACGGAGGTAGGAGCAGCTGGCGCTCTCCACGCTAGCCTTCAAAGACTCGTGACGACGAAACAACGACAAGCCACGAACAGCCAACCGGGCGAACAAACTCATTGCCAGACCCAGAGGGTAACGGCTTTGGCTTCGGATTGACGGCTCGCCTGCGCAACTCCTTTTTTCAGCATCGGTACTTTCTGACTTCCTGTACGGAGTCCGTTTGAAACACTGGCTGCCTTTTGTTCTTGGCTCTTTCTGTTGCCTCCTCGTCCAACCGCTTGAACGAAAACCTGGCTGAATGCTTGCACCTGTCTGTGCAGAGCGGCTACGACCTCGTTCATGCCCTATCGAATAGATTTTCATGCCGACCATGTCTTTTGATGTCTGCTGGCGCCGGTCAAATTGTCAAAACACAGCGCGAGCCTGCGTGCTCGATGCAACCAAGTGACTACAACGACGTCGTCACTCAGGATGTTCACTGTACCACGGCAGAGCATGACCGCCTTTCACAAAATAGTGTTCCAAACAAAACTGATTATCTACGTTTGGCACAAAGCTGTGCAGTGTAACTCCACGGGACATGTGCCGATAGCACCTCATGACACTCCACTCCCTCGGTCACCAGATACTCGCCATCGTTGTAAACACGCTCCTTCACTGCCACTTCCAATGCCTTCCCGGGATGCTCGATCTGCTTTCGCTCTGAAGGCTTTGCGGGAGATTTCTATGCAGAAACACGTTGCTGTCTGGCATCAACTTTAGTACCTGGTGCAAACGCAATTCAATGCACATAATAAGTAAGAAAAAGGGTTCGGGTCGTCCAGGCAGGACTCGTCAAGGATTGGCTGCTAAGAGGTACGACTGCCACCAGCCTTATCCATGGCTGTTGCTCGTCCACTGTAGCAAACCATGACTGCTGCTCTGCTCTTGCAAAACGGCCTGCGTGAAGCCGGGGTCTGCTTCGCGGAAAAGCTTCACATTCCTGAGGCATTGCCGATTGCTCCCTTCTTGAGGAGACCAAAGGTCCTGCTAGTTACAGACGGTCCATCTTACAGGTCCAGCTCTTGGGGGATCCTTACACTAAGCAAGGATCCTCCCACTGTCACAAGGCCAATGTTACGCGGACCTCTTGTAGGCGCAGCCGGGTCTCCGAAAACTGGTCACACCCCGACGGTGGCGCTCGACATCGAATCTCGACTGGAAGTGCTCCAGAAGCCCGGCGTCCTGCTTAGGTCTCAGCTGTCTGCGTTTAGGGCTTTGGTAGTCAGATAGACTTAAAGGGCTGCTTGACTTGCAAAACTTGGCGGAGGTGTCTTTCCTGAATGCGGCTTGGAGCTTTATTCACAGGCACGGATGGCTTAGGTGCGACTTGGCTTGGCTAGGTGTCCGTTTCGCCGCAAGCCTTTGAGGAATTCCTCATCAACTTGCTGCAAAAAAACACGAGCTCGCTTTGAGGTCTGCAGATATCAGGTCGGCACAGTGGCAGTGTCAGTGTTTGCTGTGGCTGGCGGGGAACTACAACTTGTACTGTCCCGCGATGATGCTTATCGCAATAAAACTACTGTTTCTACACAGTTGCTTCCCGTGTGAAGGCAGCAAAGGGTGGTCTTGGTGTCCGGTGCAACCTCGACTGCGCTGCGCTGCAGCAGTTGATAAAGGGGGGAAACTTTTGCAAGCATGGTGATGGGGACGATCCGATAGTCTCTAGCTTAAGCTCGCACGGCTCTACGGAAACGAGGGTTTGCAGAGGCACAGCCCACCTCTTATGAAGCTTGTCACGCACAGCATGCAGTCCTTGAAAAAGAGATCTTGAAGATGCACACGAGTCGCAGACGCGGTCATCACGATCGGGCTGGCCTGATGAATGCCCAGTGTCTAATGCTATCAAAAGGACACCGATGATTTCAACACATTTCTGACATATTTTGACGTTCCATAGAAGCTTGGATCCTGGCTGCCGTGACTGTTGCGCCGCAAGGTGCAGGGTCTCCGGAAGTCGAACTCAGAACCTGAAAGCTTTACAGTCGTGGTATGGAGCTCACAAGCCACTACGATCGCAAATGACACCACATCATTGAACACAAAGGTTGCTGCGGGACGTGGCACGAATAGACGTACCGAAATACTTCGCCAATCTTGCTGCTTGCGTGACACTGTTAAGTCAAACCCTGATCCTTCTCTCGATCTAACCGGCTCACGCCGCTGCGCATTAGAGCTTCAGAGCTCATGTGTTCGTGAACGCCATGAACCGTGGAGTCCTGTAACCGCCGTTGAACATTTCACAGAAGAGCTTGTTTTAGGGAGAGCGTTTCAGTTCTGAGGAACATAATCTTAGCTGTGTCTTGCCTCCAGGGGTTCCGTGCTAGTGTGGTTTGAGGAACGCGCCTTTGGATGCGAAACCGGGCCAGCTGTCATTGAAGCCAAGAACTTCCAAATTTGCTCAATTGCAGATATCTGAGCAAGTTGTAAGTGAATACTGACTGGACACTGTAGGAAGGTGATTGATCACGAGCTCGGGTCGTGCCATTTGCAGGACGTGTGCACTCACAAACTGAAATACTTCCTGTCCGAACTAGCAAGCTGGCAGTCCTTAATGCACAAAGCAGCACTAACGGGACCCCCAATCTTCCTGGAACTGGCTCGTGGGAACCCGCCCCAAAAAACCGCAACGCGAAGCCCTAACCATGCTGGAAACAGGAGTCCAACTTGGTCGGGCACCGAGCGCTCGCCAACCACCGAGTTTGAGCCTGGGGATATGGTTTAGGGCCCGTTCTTAGGGTTGAGAGGACTTGTCCAGACCCAAATATTCAATATTCCTGTCCTCATGCCCAAGCTGAGCACGACGCCCAACTTGTTCAGGACCTTCGGTGCTTGGTCTAATGCGCGATGCTTTCCGCAATAATCACGGGACCTTGCCACCGATGATGATGTTGACATCACCTTGCAGCACGACGTGCATAGCCTGTGCCAGCAACAGCAGGAAGTCTGCAGGGTGCGGACAAGACTTGTTCCCGGCGTGAGATCGCTAGCAACGCATTCTTGCACCTTGGCAGGCTTGCCTTCAGTGAGAAGCGGCTCGTTCTTCCTTAGTGGCGTAACCACGCACATGCTCGTATGCCTACTCTCACTGGCCGGCCCCGACGTGCCTCCAAAACTTCTTTTGAAACAGCGCGATCAAGCGCTCGAAGCTGAAGGTGTCCTGTGGACGAGGCGACTGCATGTCCGCCTGACACTCTCGTCGACTCTCGACTCCAGCGTAGAGAAGAAGTCGATGGCTTGAAGGGACTTGGAGATTTCCATCTTCTGTGCCTCGTACAGCTCAGGCTCTCAGTCTTGGCGCTCTTCCTTTGGTAACTTTTGTGCGCCTCGCTGTTAAAGGTGAGGGTATCCCTTGGACTTGCCAGGTAGTACAGGCAGCGACTTGCAATGCCCTCTTGACGAATACAGCTACTGCCTTTCCTGAGCAGCCTGCTTCTGTCCACTACTCGTCTCCCTCTCCTCAGCACGAACATGGCTTCGAAACCGGTGCAGGTGTCTGGATTCTGCACATCTGAACGGCGACCGGCCTCGTTCCCCTCATCAAGCTTGTCCTGCATCGCTCAAGGACCGAAGGGCCCAAGGACTCGCGACTAGCAAAGGCAGTTTCGGGCCGAGATCTGGAAAGGATGGCCTTGTTGGCCTTCAGCTTTCCGTGCAGCTTCGCCGTTTGCAGCTTCGCTGTTTGCCTTCGGTTGTAGTACAGGGCTCTCTTACCTAGATATTTCCGACCAAGACCCATGTCGCTGACGACGCAAGAGGAGACCCCAGCAGAATGCCTTCGCTTCGCGGCACTGTCCTTCTTCGCTTGTGGCTTTGGCTCCGGAGGACGCGGTGGAGGAGCCACTGCTGGAGCTTTCTTCCGGCCTTTCAAGTCTCAGGCTTGGCACTTCATGGAACGTTCATGTGTCGATACTCTCCGTAGCAGCGGGGCCTGCACTGATCGCATTGACAAACTGCACGACTCGTAACTGTGCTTTTGCAGCACGTAGGAAGGAGGGTTTCCTCGTCGTGGGCCATGGGATCTTCAACTGTTCTAGACATCTAGACAGGTCTTGGACATCATCCTTGATGCCGGCAACTTGTCTGAACTGGGAAGATGTAAGCATGTGCATCTGGCAGAAAGTCTTTGCCACCACGTTGTGCTGATTCTCCACACATGATTGAAGTAAAACCCGAGGATCACCAATGATTCCGGCGTCGCAAAGATCCGCAGATTCTTGCCCGTCAGACCAAACTTGGACGGATCCAAAGGCCAGCAAGAATACGTGGTCTGATTCCTCGCCACTCCGACAAACAATCTCACCCGGCTCAAGAAATCTTGTCTGCAGTTGCTGAGCAATTTTGTGAACAATAGAGTCTCTGCATTGCTGAAAAACGGGGATCTGCCGCAGGGCAGAAACTTTTGTGCTCAGCGCATGAGTCACGCAGTGGTCAATGTCGACTTTGCTCATGCCAGCACCTTCTGGTTCGACATGTCTCCATCTGCAAACCTAGGGCTACCTCTTTCTCTTATGTCTACTCGCAGCATCGAACACACGTCTCGCCTCTTTCAAGCAAGTCGCATTTGGTTAAAACGCCCATGTAGGGATCTGCCGAAATCTTTGTGCATTGCGACTACCCTGCCTTCGCTTGAGCAGCAGACAGCGGATAGACCAGCCGCTGACTCAACATGAGCCGTTTGCACAACACTGCAACATCTAAGAGAGCAGAACGGACTCGAATCCATGTGATGTCGAGCGAAACTGATCCGGCCCTTTGCGCTCTAGCCACCGGCACAAGTCAGCCATGCATTCCTAGTCTAGGCTCATCTCCGGCTACACGTGTGCTCATGTGGCGGACAGGCTTTGGAAAGACTGGCAAAGCAGCCTGATAATACATTTCCAATGTTTTACAACTCTGGATTTTTTTCTCCGTGTTGCTTTTGCAGGATCCACCCTGAAGGCGCTGAACTCGAACCCTACAACAAGCTACATGTCTGACGACTTCCATCGAATTGACCTGATGCATAAGTCGACGCAGAAGATCCTTGGGCCAACAAGCCGTACTCTCCAAAAGGGAATTCGAGAACCTAAAGGAATGAATGACAGCTGCATACTGAGCTCTGCGCCCTTTGGGAATGAGGCTTCTGCGCGCAAAGCCTGCAGAAAGGTCAGGACAGCACCCACAAGGCAGCCATGCAGGAATTGTAACTCACCGAAAAGCTCGGATTCTTGCTGCTAGTTCCTGCTGCCAAGAGGTTTTCGCCTTGCCTGGCCACGTCGTGTCTATCACACCAGACATTCTCTGAAGTCTTTAAGAACTGGCAGGAGGAACCGGGAAGGCCAAAAGCCCCAGAATAAGTCGATCTCGGCATGTCACGCGTGACACAATGCACTCGTTGCCTTCCATTGCGCGCTCTGCTCCTGAGCACTTCTCGTTTGACCCAGGACAGGACCCCATTCCCCCACTTGTTCGCCAGGAACTTGTCTTCACCACGCCTGGCCGCTTCTGCAGCACAGGTTCTGTTCCGTTCGGCACCGAGCTGTAAAACCGGCCTGCAACCATCTTCGATGCATTGTTCAAGTCGTTGGTGCGACCCCGTGGAAACCTGGCCCATGCGAGACACGTCTTTGGGATGGCCAGGGTGGTGTTTCCACGCGCGGACCCGGAAAAGCACGAAGCCTTCTAGGTGTTGCTGGTGGGAAGTGAGCGCTCATCTCTTGCCACCACTTGCTTTAGTGAGTATGCCAGAAACACTGCACAGCATTCACGGCTCTTCAGACTCGGACCTGCTACAAATAGTTACTGCCGCAAGGTTTACTGTGCCATGTTTCGCTCAGGAAAAAATGAAATGCTTGTTTACTTCAACTGAGATTGAAAAGGATTTTCATGGTATCGGGGACTTCAACTGCTAGCTAGCTTCTCGTTCTTGGAATGTTGCCAAACCTCAGCGGCAGTAGTAAAAGTAGGAGGAGTAGAAGCAGGGGTAGCAGTAGTCGTGGCGGTGGTGGTGCTTCTGCTCTGATCGACATGCATAGTCTTACTCCGACCACCACCCATTTAAGCAGACAGCTCTCTATCCAGGGCGACATACATCCCGATGGCCTCTGCTGGCACAAACTACCGCTGGTTGCAGAAGCCACTGTAGCGCCTGCAAGCTTTGCAGTCTGGGCAGATTCGGACATCAATGCTGTCAAATTCGCAGCAAGTCTGTTCCACTAACTTACGCATTGGTTGACCGAGTCTGTTAGACAGCTCAGTCTCCTGCATGCCCGAACTTCTTGTTACCACTGTTTGGGGATGTGTCGTTCAGTGCTCGCGAATTGGCGGGTGGACAAACGTTTGCGTTTGTAGGGTAATCTGCTGAGATCCGGCCGCAAGAGTCGGTGAACTTCGGCTAAGTCCAACGAAGCTGTGCCCAGTGTCAGGTCTCAAAGCACCCGCTGGCCTGAGCCAAGGGGCTGCCATCCCCAGTCTGTGGTCCTTGCTTGCAGGACTTGCTAGGGTCTGAGGAGGGCAAACAAGTGGAGCCGTGGAGCCTTGCCAAGTTGAAATTGATCTGGACGAGCCTCGCCTGCATCAAGAATGAGGCAGTGCGTGGACATGCGGCGGCACGAGAAGTCCCACATCCGGCCAAACCGTGCCTTATCGCATTGGTCCTGCCAGTTCCCTCGGCCGTGCAAAGACTTGGATCTGATCTTGTCCATGACCAAAACAGTACTGAGGACATGGCTGTGCGCTGACCATGTTTTGCACCGCAGGACTTGTGGCATACTCTTTCCAGGTGATCTTTGAATTCAGTGCAGAATGATGCTAGTTCGGTCTGCAGTCTTGCCTCTGTTCCTTTCTTCTATGCCAACCCCATGCTGGGCTCGAGCTCGCGCCGAGCTTACAGGACACAAATGTCTGTACCCCCGATCGGTTACTTTCGACAGAACTGCTTTCAGGGAGACTCCTCCATTTGGCCTCTACGCGTTGGCGAAATCCCGCTAAGCCGCTAGGGTTGATTCAATACATCCACCCCCCGGTGGTATGAAATTCAAAGCTGCTTTGAGGGGCTTCGGGCTCGCCGCGACTCACAAACAAACACACACACACACAGACACAGACACAGACACAGACACAGACACAGACACAGACACAGACAAACACACACACACACACACGCGCACACACATCGTTCCCACTTCGGGTTTCCTCCTGCTTCCTGAAACATGAAACTTCACGCCCTTCAATCCCAACAGACTGCGTAGCTTCGCAAAAGTTCCGGTGAAGCCCGTTCAAGAACAGAGTGTGGAGCCCAACACTCTCTCTATCAGTATATCATCGTAGTAGGCTTTGATTCTGCGTGATGGTGCTCCTGCTCAGATGTCCGCACTAGGCCAGTCACCCAGGGCCGAGCAGGGCTGCAATTTGGTTATATTATATTCTATGTGTACATATACAATATAATAATATATATATATAATATTATATTATATTATATTATATTATGTTATATTATATTATATTATATTATATTATATTATATTATATTATATTATATTATAATATACTATATTATATTATATTATACTATATTATATTACATTGTATTATGTTATATTATATTATATGTGTATATATAAAGAATATGTGTATATATAAATAACTACAGATATATATATATATATAGCTTTTGTCTCAGCTGGTTTTGCCCTTAGCGATTAGGCATGCGCTTTGCCTAAGGAGAGATCTGCCCAGGTCTGTGTTTTGCCGGGTGCCTTTGAACTTGAGCTTCAATGCTTTCACAACTCATTGGTTGAGATGCTGCAGATTGGTACACATGGGGGGTACATCATGGCAGAATGTGCTTTGGCAGCGACTTTTGTTCCACTGTCTTATCGGCTTTCCTTTCACGGTGAGGTTCGGTTTCCAGTACTGTAGTGATTGCACTTTCCGCCATGAACTTTAGCGGACATCAAGCGATGTCTGATGCAGCGGACGGATGCTTGCTGGTCTTCAGTTGCATCCTGCCGCGAGCTGTCGGCACGTGTTGCACCCAGCATGCACCCTCTTGGACATGCAGCCACATGCCACTAGTTTAAAAATTGGAGAGGAGCGGAAAAACCGTGAAACCCTCAGATGGGTGCGGGTGCTCTCCGGGTCGATGGCTGCGCAGAAGCCTCTTGTGTGCGTGTGTGTGTGTATACATATGTATATATATATATACACACATATCTGTGTGCGTGTGCGTGTGCACGTGTGTGTGTGTGTGTGTGTTCGTTCGCTGCCTGTTCGAAACTGATCCACCAGCTGAGGCTCACACCGGACGGCTGCGCTGCGATACCTGGAGCGTAACAAAAGCCGAAGAACATCCAGACCAAAGCCGCTGTACAAACGAAAAAGAAAGCCAAGTATTCTGGTGGGTGCTGATGCTGCAACGCCTGCCTGCGGACCGTCAGCGCGCAGCATGCCAGCTTCACTGGCCTGGCATCACGCATATAGATGAGAATGGTACAAGAAAATGGCGTCTTTTGAAGTCCGCAGTCCGTTCAAGCGCACCGACAGCGGCGGAACGTCAGAGAACAAACCATAGGAAGAGTTGTGCCCAGGCCTGAGCAAACTCCGCAGAGCACATGTGCTGTTTAATTCCTCTCGAATGACTGATGTCAGCTATGTGCACTGTCAGTTAAGCCGCGGTCATGCACTTAAAGCGCCGGCCAGGAAGATGTGGGATTGCTGCCTGACGGCCTCCGTGCCTGAAAAGTGGTCGCTCGGGGCCCTGAAGCCGCACTCAATGCACTCAGCGCTGTCACTGAGACTCCGCGCGAGCACGGTCGCCAGGGCTCTCCGCTGCTGCTTTGCTTTTGCTGCCTTTCCGGGGACTCAAGAGTCAAGAGGGCGGGACCGTGATATGAGCCTTGGTTCGGTTTGGGTCCTCTAGGGTGTTGCAGTGTTGCTACTCTGACTCCTGTCATTTCACATTCCACTAAACTACACGAGTTTGTACTGCGACCTCTACCATAGAGAGAACTCAAAAGAAAAGCTCGTCCCACAGCCTCGCAAACTGCTCAGCCCGTCGGCGTCTGAGCTTCCCATCTCGCGCTTGTTTAGCCTGCGACGTTCGATGCGACTCAGCTTGAGGCATTTCGTGCTGCTTCCATTCTTCGACGGATTTCAAGCCTGCCTCGTGCGCCGCAGCTTGCTGCGCATCTGCCTCCAGCCGTGCCTGCAAAAAACCCGAAAAACTTGCACGTTTTTTCTTCTTTTGGGGCTCTGCCCGACGGTTCGGCCAAGAGGCGCCAGCTTCTCTGAAGTCGAACTCCTTTGGGCCCCACTTGAGATTCAGCCATTCTGTGGGCTGGCTGGCAGCGATCTCCAGGAAACTTCGAGGAACTTTCCACCTTGACAAGCATTCTCTGGATTCGAGGGAGCCACGGCACGACAAGACAGCATCTCTGAGATCACCGCGCTACGCGCCACCCGGATGAGCTGGCAACAGTTGGTCATGTGGCTTACGCGGGCTATATACGTTCGTCAACCGGCACGTTGCAGCAGCACAGCCTCTTGCCAGCATTGCCCAAGAAGGCATCATAACCTTGCGCTGACCACGCCACAGGTGCGGTACAGTACTGTCAACTGTGTCAAACTATCAGCAGGAGAATGATGGCTTCCCGTCTCACAGCATATCTGCCTCTCAAGTAACATCCGAAGCCTTAGCACAAAGCGGAGTAGACTCTCCGTGTTGGATAATGAACTTAAAACTCGTTGCGGCAAAAATGGCCTCAGAAGTCCAAAATGCATCACGCGTTCATACTAGAATCTTCAAAACCTAGGGCTCACTTGCACGGGCAACATTGTTTCACGACTTTCTCGCTCAGCCTGTGCCTCTGCTATTCTGTTCCGGGCGCATGGCTGCTGGTGTCGTGGTGTCGGACAGTCAAGACAGTTGTGTTCAAGATTCGTGCAAGAGGACTTCTGAGTGCGCATGGTCTTTGGTGCACTGGGAGACACATGGTCCGCGTCGCGCCTGTGAGACCAGCTGGATCTGCTATCGTGTCCGGAGCTGAGCTGGCAGCTGTAGAGATCAGAGGCTGGCTTTGATCCCGCAGATGCTGGCCGCGAGCTCCGCTTAGCAGAGGAAGGCCTTCCCATGCCCGTGATGGCCCCTCTGTTCGGACTCTGAGCTTCAGCTGACCAATGCCTGGACCGTGATGTCCGACTCGTCTCGCTTCCCGGAAACTCCTCTTGCAGTCGCTGTCTCGCTGGTGCCCGTCAGTCTTAGTCTAAATACAACGTGCCTCTCATGCCTAAAGAACATGTAACCAGAATTGATTGAGGTCTCCTTGCCATCTCGTGCTGCCGCTGCGCTTGCCACCATAGCCTCAGATTTCGCCACCAAGCTTTCTCCTTACAGCTTCCTCCGACGACCGATGCATGCGAGCAGCTCTACTTTTGGCATTCAGATTCAGCATCACCATGGCTTTCAAGACGCTTCAGAAGTTTAGGAGCGTCTGTCTTGTCTATATCGGCATGGAAGCCAGGCACCAAAGCACAAATCCTGCCCGTACTCCATCTGAAGCTGTGCCTTGGGACATGTAACTTTAACAGGAGCAGAGACACACGTACTTTCAGGATCTGCGATGATCTGCGGTGGGCTAATCGAAGCCTCCAGAGTTTCATGGCGATTTACTAACGGAAGTCTTGAAAATACGAACAACACCACTTCCATCTGACCTGGTTCCGCTCTTGCTGCGCGCTGTGCAGCAACCGATCCGCAGGCATGTAACATGTGTCGGAGCTGACGAATCTTTGACCGCTAAGCAACCATTCCCCCGATGCTACGCAAGTGAAACTTGATCTCAAAAAGCTGGTGACATGGTGCTATGTACATTTGCAGGTGGGCCGCCACCATTTCATGCAGCCCACCTGCACGCACCGATTGTCGCGGAACTTCCATGAAACGAGGATTCACAGTCCTTACGTGACTGCATCTGCTTCATCGTCAGGGCACCTTCGGCAAAATGTGCATGGGGCAACTCAAAGGTCCACGGCATGAGCTCTTGCTGATGGAATACCAGCCTCGGCATGCATCCTGCCTCACCGATTTCTTGCCAACTCATGCCCAAGTCCTTGCAGACCAGCAGAACATCTCATCGCTCAGCATGGGCGGCAAGGCGCAGTACATCTGCGAATTAAGGACAGCAAAACAGCCGAGTCCAACCATAGCTTTATCTCTCTTGCTGTGAGGCTGGGCAAACAGGAAGCAGCAAGGGCCAACAGTCAAGCTTCCTACACTGCTGCTTGGGAAGAGATGCATTCGTGCGAACAGAGAGGGGTCTACCTGCTTCTACTACCGCTCGCGAAAGGTAGATCCAGTGCGCCAGGCCTTGAGAATTCTGTGAAGATGAGGTATGACCTGTCGTCGAGGGAAAAAAAGGCAACCAGCATCCCCGAGCCCTGACAAGATGGTGCCTCTGCCGCTGGAACATGGAGGCTGAACTCCAGCCAGACAAAGACCTTCGTGATCGTTTGGGCCAGTCCACAAGATGCAAAATGATGCAAACACATGCGGCAAGCAGGGGGAATTCGAAAACGCCAGGTGCCCCGAGCTCCTCGAAACCTTCCGATCGGCCTTTCCTAGCCTCCAGCCCTCAACAAAGCTTTGACAGGACTTGGGCGGGAGAGGAGCTGCGAGAAATGTGAGCTTTGCCAAGTCAAAGACTCAGCCCCAAGCCTTGAGCTCGGCTTCATGAAGATCTTCCCACTGCAAGCGATCCTCTCGAATTATTGGAGTCGCCAAAGCAAGGTGGGAAGTTTCCGATACCTTTCGATCCATTTTTCGGATCTCGGCAGCCAGCTTCCTGACAAACATGGCTTTGTCGAGGGCCTTCGCGTAATGGACGGAACTCCGATCGCCTGATTTTTTCACGATCACCTCGCTGGTGAAACCTGCAGCGGAATGACTTCAACTTGTCTCACCCGAACAGAAGAGGCTAAGGCTAAGGGCAGCACTTGTATGCAAGCACCAGGCATGCCCCTGCAAGGAGCTTTCGGCTGGCCTGCAATCTCATGAGCTCAACTCGTGACCATCTTTTCCCGCTGCCCTTGCATGTTGTAGCATGCTGTAAGCCTCTCAATTCAATTAAAGACCATCAGAGAAACATCGTGTTGTGTCACGTTGCACGAGTCTCGACTCTACCTTCCACATCTCATCTTTCGTATCAAACTCAGCCTGACGGGAGGTGCTCTAATCCTGGGGAGAAGATTGACGCTCCTGAGAAGGGGCATGGTGTCAAGGTGCCGACCGTAGCCGAAATAATATGTATGTATGTATGTATGTATGTATGTATGTGTGCATGTATGAATGTATGAATGTATGTATGTATGTATGTATACATACAACAATATAATAACGATAACAATAACTATAAAAACCTAATAATAGTAATAATAATAACAACAATAATAATAATAATACTAATAACAAAAACAATAATAACAAAAAATAGTAATACCAATAACAATAGTAATGATAATAATAATAGTAAGAATAATAATAATCATAATAATAATGACAATACGAATGATAATGAGAGGAATTATCATCCACATCATAATCATAATAATAATAATAATTAACAAGAGTAATGGGCGTACCAATTCTACCGGCATACCCCTACCATAACAGGGACCCGGTAGGCATGGAGGCTTCACGAGCCGATGCAGGACTTCGATACGAGGTTCGTTCAACATCTAGGATTGCCTGCGCGAACCTCCAGGCAGGGCCATAGGCTTTGTTCACTTGAGTTCCGGTTTCAAGTCACATGGATCAGGCGCTCAGTTTGCTAAGTTCAGGACTTACAAAGTATGGGTATCTAGCAGTTGGGGTGGTGCATCCTCATGTAACCTTGCTGCAACTGTCCAGGACAGCAGAATGCGTGGAAACAAGCGACAGGCAGTGATCCGGTCGGAAGCGACAAAAGCCACCCATTGCGAAGGCCGTCCCGGATCGGGCAGCCCATGGCCTTGCGCACGCAATCTTTCAGCACGAGCTTCTCAAAGTAGACCCACCTGGACGAGACTGGCTTTGTGTGGTGTCTCCTTTTTGAGGAACAGCTGTGTGGGATCTGTCTGGGCCCGTGACGCCAGGGCCACAGAGCAAACATCCAATTCGGGCATCGTCTGTGTGATTTCGCGAAGATCCTGCAGGGCGTCTGAAGAGCCCAGACAAGGTTTCCAACTAAGGTGCAATGCGCAGATTCTGCCTTCTGCAGGTTGCGTAGCTTTGACAGAGTGAGCGACGGATGAATCTGGGGGTGGCCTCGGCTTGATATGCTGCTGCCATACCTAAATCTCTGCTCAAGATCACAGCAGTTGTAACTTGTAAGTCTCCCTACTTACTGCTTCCGGTCAGATTCGGAGATGTATCGTCGCCAGTAGTTTTGTGGGCATCAACGACTTTGCCGAGTAAAGTCTGCCAAGTCAAGGTTTCGAATGAGTCTCAGAAGTGGTCAGCTGAAGGGCTGTGCGGCCAGCTCAGGCTCGCATAAACGGTTTGTGGTTTAGGGTTTAGGGGCATTCGGGAGTGTCGGAACAACAGGTACTTGCACACTACAGCAAAAAGCCGGTCTACCAATAAGGACGAAATTTGCTCGGGGTGCGCTTCTTGCCAAGCTGCTGCAACGGAATTGGTCGTTGAGCTCATCCTTCAGACGACGTGCTCGCACAAAGGGTACGATGGAGACCTCACCAAGGCAGAACTTCTGCACATCTCCAATACACTGCAGACCATGGTACGGACGTGGTATCCTTCGAGCCTGAGCACCGTGTGGTTCTTCCCTTGCCTGGCAGGAGGAACACACACACACAACGATGCCGATTCAACATTTGCAGATCGGGCCTCAAGCTCTGGTCATCAAGGAAGTCCGGGTCGTAGCTGCTGCCTGCACACTTCTCATCACGTAGACCTAGAATGCGCAGTCAGTCCCTTCGATCAGCCTGTGCAAGGAACCAAGAACTGGGCATACCTAAGTGCAGCTGAGATTTTGGTTCATGCCAGCGCTCAAACTGGCCACAAACTCAGCTGTGCACGACGTGCCCTTCACTTGCACGACGTTCGCAGCACGTCGCGACCAAGGCAACAACCTGGAGGCAAAATTTCTCAACCGGTAGCTGACCCCAAAGCCACCAGGCAACAGAGAATCTTTCCCGGCCCGGCACCGCTTGGAAGCAAGTGGTCTGTGCAAAGGCCTGGCAGCACTATACCGATGAAAAGTCATGTAAGGACGAACAAACGTTGGACATGAATTGAATCACAGTTGAAAACAGAAGTCTCATGCAATAAGTACATGTTCACAAACACACATACATCCATGGATTCAGCTCGCTCTGGCCGTCGGTCGGGCGGTCTCAACCGCACAACCATGTGCAATATATGTGCTCAGATAGATTTACAAACGAACCCTCTGCCCTGGCCTGATCGCAACAACAAACATTGACCAACGAAACCCATCATCTGTTAATGGTATACGTTAATATACCAGAATACACTATAACATACGATGACATACCCGAATATACTATAGCATGCCATTGTATACTATAACAAACTCTAACATACCATAGTCTGTTACAACATGCTCTGGTACCAGAATACACTATATACCATGATGCACTATAACATGCTACTATGTACCATAGTATCCTTTGTTTGACTAGAAAAAGCATTGCCAAATCCAACGAGAACAAACATTGCACCTGACGCTGCGATCACAACAGAATCGCGCCATGTGAACACTGAAAGGACTGCCAACTACGCTTTAGGCTTAAGGTTTACGATTTAAGGTTTAAGGAACCTTTATCCCCAGCATTCAACTGTTGCTGCATTTGGTTGAGTAAATGTGTTTAAACACCGGAACATCGCAGCGCTGTCCGTATAACCCCCAGCGACTGGCAGAGATTGCCAGGAATGTCGTTTGCCAGCAAACAAAAATCGGTCAACAAGCAAATTGCCAACACCGAGCCCACATGATATGAAGACATCGCCATGTCATCCTGCTGCCATGGTTTGATGAATAACTGAGACGTGGCAACACGACAGCATCCGGTAACATATAACAAACATTCTCACGTGCCCACGTCCAAGGCCTATTGAGATAGGAGTCACGTCTTTTGTCCTACTTTTGGATTGCAATTATCATTGCAGCCCCTTGTTTCTGTATACCATTTAAGGCCGCTGCGGGCTGCCAGCCTTACCGGTTTGGCCACTGCGGGCTGCCACCCTGCATGCACCTATTGCGGTCCTGTTAGCATGTATGTACAGAACATATAAAGAACATAGAACGGTTCAATTGCAGGTCAGTTAAGTCGCACTTGTGGAGTATATGCAAACGAGCAAAGTTGAACATAGCCAGTGAGTGTGTTGTGGGACGTAATAAGGAGATAGCCACTGCGGACTGCCAGCCCGCACCTTGTTTGTATCACTATAGCCACTGCAGGGCTGCCACCATTATAAAACCAGTGCATGCTGCCATGTTTGTACAAATGTCGCCACAGCGGGCTGCCAGCCTACACCCTGATTGTACCATTATAGCTGCTGCGGGCTGTGCGGGCTGCCAGCCCGCACCCTGTTTGTACAATTACGTAGCCAGTGCAGCTGTTTATAAAATTACAGCCAGTGCGGGTTGCCAGCCCGCAACATTTTGCCATTGTAGCCATAGCCCACAGCCCGATCCCTGTTTGTACCAATTTGGCCACTGCACGCTGCCAGCCGGCACGTTGTTTGCACCACTCTAGCCCCTACACGCTGCCTGCCCGCACGCCCGCACCCTGTTTGCACCGTTATCACCACTGCGGGCTGCCAGCCCGCAGCCTATTTGCCCCAGTGTATAGCCACTGCGGGCTGCCAGCCCGCACCCTGTTTGTACTATTGGAGCTACTGCGCGCTGTGGGGGCTGCATCCTGCACCTTTTGTACCATTATGTAGCCACTGCGGCTGTTTATACCATTTTGACAGCCCGTACCAGTTTTGCAACTGCGGAATGCCTGCCTGCACCCATGTGTTTGTGCCAGTTAAAGCCGCTGCGGGCTGCTCGCCCGTACCAGTATGGCTTGCCACTGGGGGGCTGCAAGCCTGCACACCTGTTATTAAAGCCGCTGCGGGCTGCCAGCATGTGCCAGTATAGCCACTGCGGGCTGCCAATAAGCCACTGCGGGCTGCCATCAAAGCCGCTGCAGGCTGCAAACCCGCACTCATTTGTACCACTAAAGCCGCAATGGGCCAACCCGGCACCATTTTAGGCTGGCACACCTCCTGTTTGTGTCATTAAAACCGCTGCGACTTAACAGCCCCTACCAGTATAATTAGCCACTGCCGCCAGTGGTATCACGCCCCACCCCTATGGTACCCCACCCCTGCCCTGTGCGGAAAGTGGCAATCTGCGCGACATGAATTACATTGCTTAATTATGAGGGTTGTAAGGCGATGGTGATGGTGGGAGCTCTTCTTTTGATGGTATTGATGATGAAGATGACGACGACAGTGATGATGTCAAAGACGATCCGATTGTCGACTCGCGTCGCCGTCTAGAGCAGCACAACATCATGAGCAGTACCACCGGTGCCACAGCAAGAAGCAAGATAAAGAGTAACACAAAAGAACTTCAAACACGGCGGACGCGGGCCGCACGACCATAGTAGATGCAGTTGTAGACATGAACGGTGGTGGAGAAGATCAGAACAAGTCCTCTTAAAAGTTCCACGTATCAGTAGTTGAGTCACTATAATCGTGACAACAAGTCTTTGTGTTACACGTGTTGCGTATTCCAATTCAGGCCAACCAAAGCCTGAGCTACCGGGGGTGCAGACAACGAAACCACGGCGCCGGTTGGGGATGCAGGGGCGAAGGGTACCACCACAGGCCCCCACCCCACAAGGGGTGCAGGGGGGGAGGATACCATGGGGGGGGAGGGAACGGTGTGGCAGCTACCCGCACCCTTGTTTGTACCATTAAAGCCGCAGTGGGTCAGCCCGTATCAGTATAGTCACTGCGGGCTGCTGGCCGCTACCCCCGGTTTGTGCCATTAAAGCCACTGCGAGCTGACAGCCCGTACCAGTATACGGGCTGCCCGCCCGCACCCGTGTGTTTGTGCGGGTAAAGCCGCTGCAGGCTGCTAGCCCGTACCAGTAAAGCCACTGCGGGTTTGCACCATTAAAGCCGCTGTGGGCTGCCAGCAGCCTTTACGTGTTTAGCCACCTTGCATGCACCCCTGCGGGCTGCCAGCCCGCACCCTGTTGGCAGGATGCCAGCCCGCACCTTGTCTGTACTATTGCGTAGCCACTGTGGCTGTTTACAAAACTATGGCCACTGCGGGCAACCAGCCGCACCTTGTTTGTATCAATGTAGCCACCGCGGGGCTGCCACCATTATAAAACCACTGCCAGCCCACCATGAAAGCGGCTGCGGGCTGCCAGCCTGCACCCTGTTTGTACAAATATCGCCTCAGCTGGCTGCCAGCCTACACCCCGTTTGTACCATTATAGCTACTGCGGGCTGTGCGGGCTGTCAGCCCGCACGCTGTTTGCACCATCACGTAGCCATGTCAAGCCTTGTACCATTACAGCCACCAGCCCGTGCTTGGCTGTTTATACTATTATAACCACTGCGCTCACCCGTATTTGTTCCATTTTTGCTACTGCGGGCTGCCAGTGTAGCTGTCTGTACCAGTAAACCCACTGCGACAACTGTCGCCATTATAGCCATCCGCACCCTGTTTGTACCAATATAGTCCGCGGGGCCAGCCAGTACCGTGTTGTATAGCCACTGTGACCTACTGCGGGCTGTGCAGGCTGCTAGCCTTCACCCTGTTTGTGGACCGCAGCGGCTGTAATGGTACTGGTAGCATCAATCAACGGGGTGCAGCCCGCACTGGCTGTAATTCTACAAGCAGGGGTGCGGGCTGGGAGCCCGCAGTGGCTATGATGGTATAAGCGTGTCAGTATGGCCACTGCGGCCTGCAAGCCCGCACCCTATTTGTACCATTATCGCAGCCTGTTTGCACCAGTATAGCCACTGCG